>WOGP01000825.1:0-21750 GCA_015342065.1 Leptinotarsa undecemlineata | reverse complement strand
CTGAAGACATCTGATCTGGTAAAGCTTACTGTTCAATTTTTTTATTGTTTCACTTATGTTAGATTCCCAATCAAGTGTATCACTCATAATTACACCTAGAAATTTAATGGTGTGGTACTTCTCTAGAGTCGTTCTCCCTAAATGAATGTTTATATTTTTAGCCGTTCTCTGTTTTGTGTGGTAAATAATAAAATGTGTCTTGCTAGCATTGATATAAAGACTATTAATAGAGAACCATAGAACGATTTTTTCCATGAGATGATTGCAAGCTTATTGATTGAGATCGTGAGATCACATATAACTTTGGCATCTTGGTTCGCCCAACAATCTGATCATCATTTTTTTTATAAAATTAAAATATATGACAATAAAAATTATTTTCTTGAAATAACTTTTCAAATACAAAATTTGTTAAATCATTTTCATGTCTTTAGTAGCAGGTGGAGAGATTATTGTTATTAACTAATAACGACATCTCTTTACCTGAAAACAATAAAAACAATAAAAACTGCTTAACGAAATTAAGTCAAAGATTTTAGTTCCTAAATGCTCAGGAGTCAACAGTAACCTGGGAAACAGGTACCGCGTGGACAATTAAAGCGATTTTATAGTACAAAATGTATAAGTCCAATAAAAATGTATACATATATATGGAGTCATTAATTTGTGTGTGATAGGTGAATTTTACTTCCTGATCAAAATTATTTTCATCACAATTTGATTGTTATAGTTTATGTCGAATCCGTATCGGCCGACTCGTTACCTTGTTACTAATAAAGCAGGGCCATATAAATTTCACTTCCGTTCCGAGGTGAGTTAGTTTGGTTTTGATAGAAATTATTACTAAATTTTTTTGAATAGTTATCCTCAAAGCTCTTTGTTGGAATAATATATAATTTAGATTATAAAATAACAACAAAAATTAATTAACGCTCCGGGGCGACTTAATTGATTCCAGTGGCGCATTTGCCTTTTCAGCTGCAGGAAAACCCACAGCATCACTTCATCTTAAGATCTTGATCTGCCAATGTCCTCTCTTTCATATAACAAAATATAGGGTGTCTCCAGAGACTCCAATAAATTCAATACATCGCCAGAACACTTAGTGACACGACTATCGTCAAACTTAAACTAGTCCATTTCGTCTTTGACCAAGGCGTAATAATGACCCGATTCAACGCCAGAACCACAGTGAACAATGACTGCATGAAGATTATAATAGAGGTCTGCTAGATTGAAGTGTTCATCTACTTCGAACTTTCATAAGAGTTTGTTGCTTCCGTCGTGGTGCTTCATGTTTGAAGATCATCAGTGTTATTATTAGTATGACTGGTAGCTCAGCTATACTTGTTTTTTTTATAATAGTCAGTTAGTTTGGCGCATGTTTGGCAATATAGTCGATCATTACTTGTTAAAAGTTCCATTTTCAGATGATTTAACCATAAGCTTTGCACGGACTGGTTATTAGTCATATTAGGAAACGCTAGTTGAAGTTCCAGAAATTCACATTCGTTTTTGCTACCTCTTGAACATTTTCTACTAAGTAAAGAAGTGAGGATTTTTCCAGCAAAAGATTTATAAATACAAGACGAGATACACTGTACGGAATCATTCAATCCAGAGCGGTCAGGAGTATTAATTCTGCTATTTTTTTGCTCACAAAGGGTTTTCAACAAGAACCTCAAGAATTCGGAACCATCCTCTTGTTCTAGCGAGTATCTAGTGGACTTCAAAGACTCCAGGAAATCGGCATGAACAGGTGTTTGAGTTTGTTGAATAATTAGGAAACAGTCTCTTTCTCGTTGATCGTTAAAACCTCGTTCTTGAAGTTCTTCGTCATGAACAACACTTGTAAAATGGTATTCATGTAGCAAGTGTTTCCTAAATTATCTAATCCGATTTTCTTCTAAAGATTTCCAGGACAACTCTCTACTGATTCGTAATGAAGAACATGTTTCACAGAATCTGCAAGAACCATTTCTCAAGCTGCAATCGATCATTCCAAGTAATGAAGGGTTTCGTAGAGGGATCGATTTGGCTCTTGCTTCATGAAGCTCTTCCATTGAAAGGGAACCAGAACCACGAGGACTGCAACTCATATTTGGGGGATAAAAATTACATAAGTCTATTGATCACACTGAAAAATAAGCTGGTGGATCAATCACTTGCGAATTAACCTTGACTGATGAATATCCACATATCTCGGCTTGTTTCGAAGATATTTTAGTTCAGTAGTGAAATGAGGGCAATGCATGATCTCATCAAAATTATGTGAAGCAGGAATAGTTCCAAAGCATTACCACGTTAGTTACATAATTTCTCTCATATATGAGGGCTTGGGTGGAGTCCGGTGTTACCACAGCCAAACCGACACCTTGTTACCTTATTGAGCAATCTGTGTAAAGGTGCGGAAAGTTTTCATATAAACATAGCCTTTGATGGAACGACTTCACAATAATTTGTTGGTTGGTATCGCATTTTTTGTAGTCATGCTTAGGTCGCATTTTCTAAACGAGATTAGCCAGGAGGGATCAGTTTTGATTGTAGGAAAAATTGATGTGAGGGTTACATGTAGATTAGAAGAATTTTGTATATATCGCTGCAAAAATTGGAAAAGACATTGTCGTAAGTTGGATGATCTAGAAATTTTTATATTGCGTTGGCGTATTTTATACTTAGCTATTTCCTTCGATAGTGTAGTGGAGGTACTAACTCTCTACAGGTTCTAACCGGGATAGTATGCTTTTATTGCGTGATACATACGCGATTGAACCATAGTTGAAGGAATAGTGTGATGAAGTCAGCTCCCCAGTGTGTGTTGCTGAGTAACTTGAGAGTGTTGAGTCCTTTATGACATAATTGAATGAGTTTGTTGATATGCGACTTCCCACTTAGTGATGAGAGTCGAATACCATCCCTAAAATTTGGATTTCGTGTTGAATTAAAGTTTTAGGTCTGTGTTTCACCCGTTGGTATTTTGGAGTGAGAATTTAAAGTCCATTGACTCAATGTTTTTTCTCTTCATGTACATCCCCTTCATCATCAGCAAATAGTCTAGCTTTAGTTGTGGGTTTGGCATATTTCGTCACTTCATTTATTGCAATGAGGAAGAGAGTAGTGCTTATGACAGATCCTTGAGGTATGCCGTTCTTCTGTGGGTTGATGACAGTTTGCCGTTCACTCGTATTCAAAAGATCAGTCAAAGAGAAAGTTTCGGGTACAAAGAGGAAGTTGCGGATAAAGACCAGAATATGGTCTTATATGTCCTGTTCGACCAGTTTCAAAAGGATGTTATGTTTCCAAGCTGTGTCGAAGTCCTTGGTGATGTCCAGTTGTATCAAAATACATTTTTGTTTGTTTACGAATGTGAGATTTTATGCTTGTATAGTTACCGAGACCAGACCAAGTGAGTCTGTTGTTTATAATTTTTTCTAGAAGTTTGCACATGCTCTTTATCAGCGAAATTGGACAGTATTGGTTTTTTTCTTCAAAAACGAGGAATCCTTTCTTCTGTTTAAATAATATTGAATAATCCAACAAGCTATTCTAACCCACGTCGGGTCCCGGATTTGATTTTTTCATGTCTCTAAGTGCTTTGTCTAGTCCTTTTATAGATATTTTCGAGCTCAAGGAATAATTTTCATCTGGCTGAGAAACATATCAACTGATTTGTTTCAAGAGTTTGAAATCAGCGTCTTGCTTCTCACAACTGAAGTTTTGACTGTAGCTCTTTGCTAGACAGTCAGCTTTCGTTGATGTGAGAGTCCTTTCCTCGAAGACCAGGGTTGCAATGCCTTGGTTTTTATTTTTCCCTAATATTCTTTTGATTTTGTTCCTTACTTCAGATGAAGATGTGGAGGTGTTGATACTCGTGACAAAGTTCTAGTTTTTTCCGGAAATTTGTTTCAGAGGGCTGAGAGATCCTTTGTGTAGTTGAGGGCGATACTGACGTTGTCTGCTGAGCCATTAGAATAAATCTATTATTTGACGACATGTGAGTATGAAAAAGGCAGATTAGTTTTTGATGAATTGTTTGGTCGGGGCCAATAGTTATTTGGTTGTCTTAGTTTTCTCAATAGATGTTCACTTGTGTTTTTCATTGCGTGTGTGGTTATGTATATATAACATATATACACATATATATTTTTCTGTACAGTCAAAAGCATCTGTTAAATCACAAAATACCACAACTGCCACTTCATCAGCATTCCACTGTGCATGCTTTTTTACATTCAAAACCCAAATTGTGAGGTGAATATGATGTTTACAGCATCAAGGAAGTTCAGCATTATTTTCTCCATTGATTTTCCTATAATTTTTAATAAATCCGGAAATAACAAATTAGATCCTAGATATTTGGTTGGACTTGAACATCACTACAATTTTCAAAAAAGATAATATCAACATCTGACATGTAATAACAATTTTCTATTGTATACTTCATAATTAATGGACTTTGACAACTAAAATTACTTAAAACTTTTTGCAACACAATACACATTCTTGATAACTGCACATAAATTAATATATGTATGAATACAGGGTATTTACTAACTACGGTACGAAACTTCAGAGAGTGATTCGTTAGATGATTATAAGAAAAAAAAGTAACTATGAACATATATCCAGAGTTGCTTCTTTTCTGAGATACAGAGCGTTGAAGTTTGAAAAAGTCAGCATGTCAGCCATTTCAGCGTTAGTAACATTATTCATGATGGATTCACTGCTAATCGACAACTCTGATATGACAACACTATCACTTGTAAGCTGGTCTCCAAGCAAGTGTTCATGAAATGCAAAGTGGTTTAAATTTTTTTCTTTAAAACGAAGCTAAATATAAAGAAAACTCAAGCGATGAAAAATTTGTATTTTCAGTTGATTAATCTGAAAAAATAAAAACCTACAACAAGTCAGTGGCGCACTTTTTTTCCAATACTGTCCGCTATGGTGCCTACTGAGACTCCACTGGACCTAATCATTTCAATCTAGTTAGGGCGAAATAAGCTACTTCGAATAACTGTAGCAAATTTCAACCAAATCGGTGTAAGGATATTTATGATATTTTATAAATAGTTTTTTTCAAACTTCAACGCCCTTTGTCTCAGAAACAAAGCAACTCCGGATATGTGTTCATAAGAACTTAAATGACCCCTACCAAAACACCCTCTGAAGTTTCGTGCCATAGTTCGTAAACAGTCTGTATACAAGTAATTTCACGAAAAAATCACATTATTTTATTTGTTTTTCAGTACAACTTTCTAGGAGATAATCAAGGTTTGAAAAAGTGATGAATATTGTGTTCAACAGTTCATAAGCCTTCAGTTCCACCTTACTCTGAAATCATATCAACAAAGAAGATTCATCACACTGAGTGTAAACTTTCACAGCTTGAGACAACAATCAAACTCTTTTCAGATAAGATAAAATAATGCAAATTTGAATCACTCTATCAAAGGGGTTATCCAAGTTATATCTGGTCTCCTGAGAATTTATCAATCTGCATTCTTTTGTCAATAATGAGAAAGAAATTCTGATAATATTGATAAAGTGCTTTGTAACACAACATTCATCAATTCGTAGAATAGATACAAGTTAGCAAGATTAGTCAATCAAGAAGTGAAAACATTTTCCAAAATAAAGTTATCCTTGCTATAAGATGCAATTATAGTTTCCAAGAATTTTTAGATGATAAATTTTAATAATACCAAAAGCTGTATCACATGTAAATTGAGGTTCCCAATTGTTTCAATCTCGATGTGTGGTATAAATATGTATATTTTTGTGTGTAGTTAGGAGTATTTTACTTATATTCATTAGTATTCATCTACACCTGACACTATGGTGAATAAATATTATCATTATTATTATACCAAAGGGTAAGCTGATCGGACCCTGTCTCCGAAGCTCTGACACAGTCGTGATGGTGCGCCAGCATTATCACTGAATGACCACTCCCCATACTGCGGGATAAGTGATCATTGGGTTCGAGAATCATGTGCACTAAGCAAACATAATGAGCCAAGAATGACAGACTTCTGCATTTCCTCAGCATCCTTGCGGCAAGCCGGCATTATTTTGAGAGTAAAGAGGGTATCATTCCACATTATTATTATCATTGATATTAATAAATGCTAATACACAGTATTATACGTAATTATAGGACTACTCCTAGAATACAGACCCCGACCAATATTTTTCCAAAATATAAGCCCAAAATGTACAAAAGCAGGTAATAAATATATTTGACTTGAATTAGGGATTGGATTCTGAGTATAATTTTCTATTGTTTAGCTACTTTTGGATCTTGAGGAAAACTGTGCACGGACACATTGTCTGATACATAATTATCGCACTAGTCACAGAAAAATACCTATTCCATTTACTAGTCATGATGAAAAACTGACTTTATGCTTGTGGAATAATAAAACAGTAAATAGAATACTAAATATTTGAATCTTTCAGACTAGCAATAATCAATGTTTTCCTAGAATTGATCCAAATACCAGAACTGCAATAACTTGCTTGGAGGCAGTGTTAGTTTTGGATATATTCTAGACCAGAAGTTACAGTTCTACCTCTCAATAGAATTGGATAAACAAATTATTAAACATAAATGTGGCCAAATCTGCAGACCATTGGAATGGTTCACAGTTTAAAATGTTTTGGTCAGAATTGCTATAATTAAAAATAACTTAGGTAAACTTACTAAAGAGCTGAGTCGTTTAATTCATACTCATAACCTCGAGCTACAGCAAGTCTCACACCTCTATCAGACCATAGTGCTTGAAGTGAAGCAGCCACAGCAGGAAGTATAGTGAAACTCATATCAAAACAACTTTTAGCTACCAAAACATTTTGAGCGTGTATCTTATTTCTGAGGTGTTCCAAGTTTATTCTGAGGATTCCCATTCCAGCAAGAACATATTTCATAGATGCCAATAGGTTGTCCAATACTGTTGGTCTGAAACTACTGAGTTCAGCAAGTGTGAATCCATCAGCATGAATAATTTTCATTTGTTTTACTAAGGTACTTTTCCCACTTTCACCAGCACCTACAAGACATTTAAATGTGATGCAATACTAAGTGACAAAATGAATATAGTTACTGAGAAAATAATCAAAAATTCTTACCAAGAAGTAGTATTTTGATAACATTGTTCTGCTGCTTGGCAAATTCGCCCAACTGCCTATCAATCTCTTCACTTCGCTTTCTTGCTTTTCCTTCTTCGCGTTCTAAAGTTAAACATGCCCCCATATCGAGTACATCACGCCAATGACGATTAATATGTGTGAGAAAATGGCATTTATTAATCACACGAAGATTCAAATAAATACAAACAATTCAATTGAAAAGTGTAATAGGATCAGATGAACAAACTCACAAGGTCAAAAGGGAAAACAAACATTACGTCGGGATAATTCACGAACATTGAGGGGAAAGTCGAGTGTCATAATATTACATAAAGTAACAATGCTCGTAATTTCTTCTGGGAAAAATGAATAATTGGAACTAAACTAATGCAAACAAATAAAAAAACTGAAAGTAAACATTTTTTGAAGAGCTTTAAACCTCTCTCGTACCCTCTATTATTTATTTTTCAAAAGTTATTTGAAACTTTCAGAAGATTTCTTCAACATTTATCGTTTCAACCGTAGGTCATAGATGGCACTCTAATGTAAAGTAAAGGCTACGTTCAATGAGGGCCACCATAGGCGGGGCTGTCAGAGAGAGCTGAGGGCGCGAGGTCAAGACGACGTTTAACATTTAAACAGCTATTTAAGTGTCAGGAGATGTATGTTGGATTTTGGCTTGTTTTAGGAATTTCAAGTTCGTTTGGCTTATAAATTAGACCTTGATATCATGCCTCCAGATTGATCAGGACGTATTTGATCCGTGAGTAGCTCCGATCAGAAATTTTCGAATCATAAAAACGCAACCACTGCGAAATGATAGCTTGCAAAATTGGTTTCCGTAAATATTTCAGTTTTTTTATATACTCTGCACAAAATTTAGTAACCTAAATGTATAGAACATCATGAATTATCAATAGTAAAGAGCAACCACTCTGAAATAATTTCTTGCAAAAATAGGTTTACAGGGTAGTAAAAATTATTAAATTCAAATAATGCTTTTCATATATTATTCAGTTTTTCATATACTCCGCACAAAAATAAACAACGAAATTGTATAGAAAATTATGAAATAACAATAGTTTAGGTACTTCCACCTTAATTTGAAATCACTTCTAGATCCTCATTAAGATATGCAACCTCCTGCTGCCGGTGAAGATATGCATCCGTAGCCGATGTTCTGGTATCCGTTATGGAATTAAATCAGATATCATTCACATGATTGTTACCCAATATAGTATATGAAGAAGGTGAAATTTTACTTACATGGAACACTGTCATCCTCAATGGCGAACATCCGATGTTTCGGAATAAAATTCCAACATTTTTCATTTTTTGTATGAAGATGGAGAAGTAGAAGACAGTGTTACAACTGTATCAATCTACCGACTAAGAAACACATGTAAAACATAAAAATATGTTGTGACAGATGCAGTTGGTTTTTCTGTGCTGCTCTGTTGTCGCTGACACAAAAAAGCTTCGGTCCTTTCCAGCAGGGTTGATTTGACAGCTGACAAACCAGAAGATTCTATGTTAATGGTGTTCCAAGTCTACGTGTGGTACGAGTGTTTTAGCGATTCGCGAGTTTTGAATTTTTTTTCGAGTTTTTGTTCCTTCCACAAAGTTCTGAAAGATTTGTTTTTCAAGTGGTTTCAGTCTTTTCCGAAGGACTGTGGTAATACTTAGTCGACAATGATTGATTTTTATCGTTCATTAAGATCCATATTAAAATTAGAGGAGGTTCACACAGATAATAATGTATTTAAGTTACATTATAGAGTTACAGTGTTACTGCTCCTCTCCTTTACGATTCTGTTGACGAGCAAACAATATTTCGGAGATCCTATAAACTGTGATGTTGATGAGAGAAAGGATGTTATCGACACATTTTGTTGGATTTCTGGCACTTTCATTATCAAAAACAACGTTTTTGGTAAGTTTGTAGTTGCTTTACAATCAGTTGTCCACCAAAACAGTGATTTCAGAGAATTTTTTACCTGGTTTGGGAACTCCTGATGTGAAACATCTCAGTGATTCATTCAATAAACAAGTATACTATCAATGGGTCTGTCTTACTTTTGGTATACAAGCTATGTTTTTCTACTTGCCCAAGTATTTTTGGAAAACATGGGAGGGAGGAAGGCTGAAACTACTCATCGGTGATTTAGGTAATTCATTAATTTAATATAATTTCACAGTAATATGAGTGTTACTATGGAATCTCATATCGAGTATTTGAACAAAATCAGTAAATATGAAGAGTTGAAATATTTTTTGGTTCATTGTTTATTGTATGCATTTAACATATTTTGCTCTGATTCATGACCTAAGTTGTTATTCACTATTTATCAGTGAATTAGATTTGAACACTGACATATATAAACAATACTGCAATAAACCAAGGAATGGTTTATACTTCATTGTGTTGATTGCTAATGTATAAACTTCAGGATATCCATCATAACAACAAGGTCATAAAGGAGATAATATTGATGAGCTGAATCTATTAGAAGTATGTTAATACCTATTGAAAAACAAATAAAAATACTTGACAAAAAATTGTGTATTTAGTTTGGAATTTAAAATTACTGTGTGGCACATCCACTTCATGTCCAGTCCTTAGGGCTCACCAATTAAGTAATTCATGCCTGAAAGAAGTTTACTATGGGCTTCAAAAGAAAATTAAACAGAGAGCTACAAAAATAATTACAATATTTCCCAAAGTTTATGAAGATACAGTGAATAAAATGGTACTTACAAAAATGTCATAATGAACCAGCATAGACTTGGGTTTAGTGTTTGATTTTGGTTTCAAGTTTTTTTTATTTCCTTTGGTTAATGTTTATGATGTTACATGGGATATGAAATACTATGGTAACACACAGAATATTTTCATAGTAGCTTTAATGGCAAATATGTGTTTTTATTTCTATTGAACACTATTTCCCCATCAGAACAAAAATGCAATTTTTCGACATGTGTTTTGCTGATCAGATTAGCATCATCATCAGGAGATGACTAAAACTTTTGATGATTATTCTAACTTCTTCAGCATTTCTGTTCTGGTGAAGGAAACACGTTTTCAGTAGATTCATTTTATGTAAGAGATTCCAAATTGTCCTTATTAATGTTTTTTATCTGAAACGGAAGAAGACAACAATGAAATTTTTTGTAACAACTCAACATTTCAAATGTAAATCATTTTGATTTCAAAGAATTTTTTATGATTCTGTTTTCTAGGAGGCCCATTGAGTGCAAATTGGAACAGTGCCTCAAGAGACACACTCATCAAGTACCTGTTAAGCGAAAAGTACTCTCACAATATTTATACAATTCGATATTGTCTATGTGAGGTTTTGAATTTTATAAATGTGGTAAGTATTTTATCATGAATGAATCTAAGTATTTATGAATTATACACATTTTCAAAAAAGAAAACAACGTTTTTTAGCCCTCATACATCACTTGGAAACATCTTACTACTCATTGATCCAGTCTCATTTTGTTATGGTAGATATCTTGGGCTAAGGTGGAATACACTACTGTCACCAGGAGAAAGAAAAATTAACAAAAATGATTTTTGAAATTTAATCACAAAAAACACTTTTTTGAGTGACAGACTCAATCTTTTCAGTAAACCCCAAGACTTAAGACAGTCATACGGCTAAAATGTTATTATGAACATACACAAATCTAAAGTTGAAGTAAAATCACAATTATGCCACTCAAAAGAGAAACACAACTATCAAAAGCCCCATATGTGCAAAAAATTGAACAATAGTCTTCCTCCATAATTTGAATTACAAACCACATCAATTTACTCAAATGTAAACTTCAAATTTATACAAAACACCATTTACATTTCAATGACTTGGTGAATAAAAAAAATCCTATGAGAACATTTCTATAGTATATAACTATTTCATTATCTGAAAAGTGAACTTTCTGATTTAAACAGAATACCCTGATTATGATATACGAGGTCTGTCCAAAAAATAAGGTGAATCTTCAAATTTCGCGGGCTATGTATATTCGATTATCGATTTTTTTTGTGTTGGTACACTCGTCTCGAACGTTTAGCATGTTTAGTTTGTTGGTGAGAGTCATAAAAATTTGAAATGTTTTACGTGTTCGACGATTTTCAGCTATTAAAAAAATGTATCAAAGAATTTATATTCAATTCTGTGTAAAAAATTGAATTGAGTGCTCCTCAGAAACACTTGAAATTTTTACAGTGACTTGAGGTGATTGTACTCAGAGTCAGAAAAATGTTCACAAGTAGTTCAAGATCTTCACAGAAAGTTGAGAAAATATGTATTACGACGCTCGCCCTGGATGCCCCCGCACATCGACAACCGATGAAAATGTTGAAAAAGTGAAGAAAATTGTTAAGAAGAATCGTCGAAACATTATTAGAGAATTTCGTTCCAGAACTGCTGAACTTTGACCAAAAAACCATTGCATGAGCATCGCTCAGGAATTGTTGAATTATGTCAAAGACAATCTAGATTCATAACCTGTGATGAATCATGGGTATATGGTTATGACATCTAAACCAAAGTCCAATCGTCTCAGTGGAAGAGCCCAAGAGAGCCAAGATCAAAAAAAGCAAGCCAAGTTAGATTGAATGTCACTGTTTTCTTTGATTACCGTGGCGAAGTGCATCAGGAGTTCTTGCCACATGGTCATACGGTCAATAAGGAGTATTATCTTGTGCGACGCTTACGAGAAGCAATACAAAGAAAACGTCCGGTATTGTGGAAAAATAATTCATGGTTTTTGTATCACAATAATTGCATCTGCTCACTGTCATTGCTTGTTAATCATTTTTTGGCCAAAGCAACATGGTAATCATGCATCAGCCACCGTATTTATCAGATTTTGCCCCCTGTTACTTTTTCCTGTTCTCAGGATTGAAGAGACCAATGAAAGGACGGTCATTTAGCAGACAAAACCCGAATTCCTAAGAGAGCTCAAGGACATACCAGAAAGTGAATATCAAAACTGCTTCGAGGATTGGAAAAAAGGGTGGCACAAGTGTATTATACCTGAGGGAGATTACTTTGAAGGGGATAAAATAGAAATTAATGAATAAATATTTTTTGCGTAAAATGAAAATTCACTGTATTTTTTTAAAAGACCTCGTAAATTTTTTGAATTTGACACTGTCACTTTTACCGTTTGTTTTAATTACTAATATCTATAATTTTTTATTATTATACATACTAGGAATCACTTGCATATGTTTACTGACACAATAAATTGCTTGCTTATGTAAGTATACATATTTTTCATATTGGTTGATAATGAATCAGTTGTTCTTCTTTGAATGAATATTGTTATTGTTACTATGCAAATTCATTCCTGACATTTAATACTTGAGAATGTTATTTAGTTGAAGATGTGACCAACCTGTCATTACCATTTATCATTTTTTTTTAATTTATTGTTCCCGTTTTCAAATGTCACTTGATATTGATCAAAAATGCCTTTCAATGTTGAACGACGATTGTTTAGTCTATACAGTACACTTTATGTAAATAATTTTACCTGGTGTGAAATTTATTCAGTTAACGTAAATTTCTAATACTTTTGACAATATATCAAAAGTATGAAGTCACTGGATGTCATACCTGCCTCTGTATATTATAGTATTTTGGCTGTGTCAAAGTTGTAAACAAATAACTATGAATTTTGCAAATTCGTTTCCAACAATTCATAACAACAGTTTCTAATTTGAAGCTATATTCTTAACTAAAATAATATTTGAATAGTAAGAAATCCCGTTAAATTATGCCTGCACATTAACCTCTGTAATATCCCTTTCTCGACCCTCAGTAGATCCCAGTCCAAAATAAACGTTTTTTCCAATCACCAGAAATACATTTCATTAACCAAGTTGGCGTCTTCAGTTCCCGAAAATTTTAACAAAATGGTTCATAAAATAGATACAATGGGCTGTTTGGAATGTGACGTTTGTCACTGTTCATAGTTCTCATGCCACGCTTTGCTATTTGAAGAATTTCAAAAGCATCCAAAAATCTAATGTCATGCACCGATCCGAACATTCAAACACTTTTCGTTCTCTAAGGTGTGTTGAGCGATATTACAGTTTTGTGGTCTTCGAAATTGGATATGTGTTGCGTGACCTTTGAAACTAATTTTATTGGTTCGCTTAGTCTTATATCTTTTTGTCAAAGTCTTCATGGCTTATTTCATATATCTCCGACTTTTAATTTTCCAACTTCTTGTCTTCAAGGTTACCTCAACATTTGTTGAATTGTTCGATTATTTTCAAAGTGTTGAATGTCTATTTCAATAAGAACCATTGAAAGAGTGGTTGAAAAAAGGAGCAAGTAATTTCTGCAAATGAAGGAGAAGTAAAATTTTCTATCCTAAGAAAGAAGCGGCCTAGAAGTACTAGTAAATGATATTCCCAAGTATGAGTGTTCCAAATTCAGACGGATTATTTACGACTTTCCTAAGACGAAAGGGTGTCGTATTACGGAAAAAAGTTCCAACACAAAATAATGACGTTTTAGGAATTGTCGCTTCCGATACATCTCTTCGTAGAATTTTAAAGAAAATTGGTTTCAAATGAGGACTGAAAATAATTTAAAAAATTAATAGAGATAATGGGCATTAGAGCATTGAGGATCAATTATTTAATGAAAAAAAATTCGTAGCCAACAGCGACCAATTGTGTTTCTTGATACATTTCATTTATTATGTGAAGATAAAAGGCAAAGTTCAATTTACATGATGACAAGTCATTATTCAATTGCTCTTCCACTTAACCTGTGAAGGGACCAAGACTCAGTTTTGTCCATGCAAGAGGTGACATGGGCTTTATACCTAATTGTCAGCTTATATTTAAATCAGGCACAACACCAGGGGATTATCATGCAGAAATGAATTCTGAATTACATGATAAATGGTTATGAGAAAAATTAATCCCATATTTACCTGTGAATTCCATAGTCTTGACTGATAATGCTCCATACCATAATATTCAAATCAATTTGATGAGATTCTGCATAACGTTTTGAGACTTCCACATTACCATCAGCATTTGAATCCAATTGAACTCATTTGGGCTACTGTCAAAAACAACGTGTCCCAAAAGGATGTAACTTCCAAGTTTTAATATGTGAGGAAACTGGCGGAGCATGAGTTTGATCAAATCACTTCAGAGAAATGGCAAAAGCTTTGTCGTATAGAGCGGAAATATTGGCAAAATGAAACATTCACAGACGTTCAAACAGAGGTAAATCCAGTGTTTATAAATTTGAATGACGATAGCAGCACAAGCAGCAGCGAATATGAAAAAAAAATTCTATTCAGATAGTGACTGATTGAAGTTTATTTTTGGGTGTTTCATTTGATATTTCAATGAACTGTACCACTACCTATAATACTAAATGAAATGTGAGAAGAAATCACAAAGAAGTCATGTTCCATTTGCTACCCTAATTAAAAATAATTATAGGTAGGCAAAGGGGCTTATCGTTATCCAATAGTAATTTAGTTGGGAGAGTATATACCTGCGCGATCGCTCGCCATCACGTATGATATAAGCTGTGAGGACGGTGACATAAAACATATTGGAGGACTAAGTGAGCCATTGAAACTTGTTTCGGAGAACACTCATTAAATATCCGATTTCGAAGATAAAAAAATATAGTGTCGGTCGACACGCTTTGAAGAACGTTTATAAAATAAATGAAAACTATTTGAAATCGTTGGAATCGGTACATGACACTAGATTTCAGGATACTTTTGAAAGTTTAGAAATAGCAAAGTGTGGCATGATAACTATGAACAGTGGCAAAGATCCCATTCCAAACAGCCCACTGTTTCATTCTTTAGGAACCTTTCTGTTAAAATTTTCCCGCAAATTTCTATGTGAAATTAAATCAAATCAAAATATACTTTATTGGCCGAGATTTGCATCTTATTGACAAAGTCCAAGAAACACAATGTAGATATAAAAAAAGTTCTTAAAAGTATAATTGTAGATGAAAAAAAATTTTCCAAAAATGTATAAATGTAAATATAAAAAAAGTTCTGAAAATGTATAGATAAAACCCCACCATATATAAAGTGATAGTACAAAGAATAAATTGTTAATTTATTTTAAAATGGATTCGCTAAAATACTCTTCCAAACTATAATAGGGTCTATCAACAAGTAGGTTCTTCACCTAAAGGTATAATTGCTATTACGAGTAGCATAAGGAGTAGAAGCAAAGTTGAACTTCGATTTATGTTTAATAAATAAGGCAAACCGTCTCTAGGATAAAAAGTGCGATGACTATTAAAATTTTATTGGCAGTGAACAAGTTCCTGTTCGATTCTCTGAGTTTGACTTCACAGAGACATCTTAGTGCCCTCTTCTGTAATATCAATACAGAAGAGAGAAGGGATGAGCTGCATGCTCTCCATAAAGTTATTCCATAACGTAGTTGAGATTTAATAAGTGCATGGTAAACAATCTTTGCGATATGGAAACCCAACTCATTTGAAACCACTCTAACTGCGTAACATCCTGAGGAGATCTTACTCTTGAGTTGTTTAAGGTGTTCATCAAATTTCAGCCTATTATCAATGAATACACCGAGAAATTTTGTGTTTAATTTATTTTGTATATGGCAGCGTCTATTGGAATTTCATCAAGCGAACATTTGAGTGATATATTCGTTTTGGATGCATTGAGAGAGTAAATTTGCATAGCACCAGCTCTTCACCTTCTTCAAGTCAGATGATATTATTTTATTTAGTTCCACTGAGTTTTATTCATTCCACAATACTCTACTATCGGCCGCCAATAGAGTGAAACTACCAGATATGTCAATCATAGATATGTCATTCATATATATCAGAAATAGAATAGGGTCTAACAGAGAACCCTGTGGTACACCATATTCAATGGCTCCGTTCTCCGAGAGTTCCGTTGACCAAGTGATATGATTCGGAAAGTGAAAGTATACTCTATTAGATATAAAGACCAGTTTCAGAGTTAGTAATTATTTTTCTTCATCCCCTGAATACGCCAGCTCGGTTGTTGAAACGCATGTCGAGAAGAGCATTCCATTTCCGATGATTAGTAAAAGTGCCTCTTTTGGAGTTATTCTAAGCCAGAGGTTTATCTTCTATTGATTATTCCGGTATTTAAATCAGGCAACTGTAGAAAACTAAGAGGTTGTAGTCTGGCGTTGTAAAATAGCTAGACAGTATAATCAACTGAGTATGTTTTGGCAAGAAAGTTTGATCAGTAATAGTTTATTAGAATGTATGTTCACTTTATCAAATTTTGTCTATGACCTACTGAAGCGGAGAGCGGTCCGACACCACTCCCTCCCCAATTGTTCACGTCAAATTAGGAAAACTCAAAAAAAAATTATTATTTAGCGAAATTTATTGAACTCCTACTCGAATCTTCCGAACGGTGAAGTAAAAAATCAGAATTGAAAATAAATTGTAAAAAAATTAGTTTACGATATACACGTCAATACCAATCCGCGCACTAAGATTGATTGTTCCTATTACTGTAATCTTTATAATTCAACAAGTATTTTATTTGGGCAAACACCCTTAGAGTTAACTATACCATCAATCACTACATAAACTAAAATATTCTGAAGAAAATTTACTTGTTGAAACCTAACTAAAAATTAAGAAGTCTCATACTGCCACTTGGCAGAACCTTCACGATAATTATCAAGAAAATGACAGAGGACTGTTTTTATACCACTTCTAGAGATCATAAGCATTGACCTAAAAGCCTGACTGTCTATCGATACCAAGAACCTATTCCAGTTAGACATTTTCGTTACAAAATCTCAAACAGATATCAATATGAAGAACGCATAAAAAATGTATTCATCCATTTCTCCTTTCACGTGACTACAGAGTTACATCTAGAAAGACACGGTCTTATTAAATTCCGATTATATCGGCGAGTTAACTGGTGAAAAAAGAAACAAGCGCAAAATTATCCATTGAAGGTTACCCCTATATATTTTTGAATCACGGTGGAACTACTTACATTGATGTTACGCGGTACTACATGACACGAACACGACGACTCACGGGTGTCACTTATTTATCAAAATCCTTTGTGAGTAGAGAGATGCATGTTCTATTCAAGTAACACTATAATGTGAGATTAAGGGCTTTTGATTTGTTTAATGCTACCACTTTGTACAGGCACTTACTTCCCTTTTAACATTTTGTTTCAGATTGTCCAAATATATTTCATGGACTGGTTTGTAAGTGGAAATTTCAGTTTCTATGGCATAGAGCATGCCTCAAGTAAACTAGTCAATCCAATGAATACTGTTTTCCCAAAAATCGCCAAGTGTACATATTTTAGATTTGGTCCATCAGGAACGCTAGAAATTCGCGATGCGCTCTGCATCTTGCCGTTGAACGTTCTCAACGAAAAATTTTTTCTGATATTGTGGTACTGGTTGCTTGTACTCCTTATTGTAACAATGTTATGTCTAGTATACAGAGGAATGTTTTTGTTCATACCAAATTTCCGCATCTATCTACTCAGGGCACATTCACGTAAATTGGAGAGAAAGAAAGCTGAATTTATTGTGAGCAAAATTTCTTTTGGGGATTTTTTTGTACTGTATAAAGTAGGCAAGAACGTCAACACCATGATTTATAAAGAGCTGATAGGTGGTATATATGATCAACTCATTATTACCAAAGGCTCTCACAAAGTTTTTGCCCAAGACGAAGTTTGATTACCTACAATTTATGAGGAAAGATTAGTTTAGAATATTATTTCGTTTATATCAATTCAATGTAGAGAGTATGATCATTTCAGTTTGGCAGTTCTATACATTTTCAATATAGGGCTGTGATAATGAATTCAAATGTAAATAATGTGCAATACAAATTGCTGTTGAATGTTTTCATTACTTTGCATTTATTTCTACTAACTTCGTACAATTTTTTGGCACAAACTTGATGTAAAATACTTGAAGGAAATATTCAAGTTTACCTGCCATTCAAATGCTTGAATCTTGTGTTATTTAATTTTTGTTGTTTTCACACTATCAGTGATTTGTTTATTACTAAAGTTTAGTATTCATTTTGTAAGTGTTAATTTGTGATGCATTGTTATCTTACTAAACCTAAAATTATTTGGGTTCTAAGATTCTCATGTAAAATAACTCCTGATGCATATGAAAAACTATCCTATATTTCATAATTATAAAAACACGCCTATAACTATTTTATCTCTAGCATTACATTCAACCAACAAATTATGCTTTGCCAAATTAGATTCCACTTTGAAATATATGAATCAAGTATGACCAACAAGATGATCAGGCACAATTTTCTTAGCTTTGCAATTTTGGCAACATGGAAAGCCTTGATTTTCTTGGTTACGGAAATGGTCTATTTGTACAATGTGAAACTTGGTTTCCATGTGAATTTCACATATCAAATGACCTTCATGTTGATTCAACTGATCCTTTTTGTCTTCAAATGGAATGACAGTCATGTCATTTTAAAATTGATTTGCTATAATCTGGTGTCTACAGAGAGTGTTGTGGGTGTATATCACATACAATCAAGGCTCTCATGCTCCCTCAATACAATTGTTGGAAGAAAATAATGGAATATTGCTATATATTGTCGATTTGATTCAGTATGGAGTTATTTTTCATATTGCCTGTTTTGTAATTTCAGTTTGACAAGGCTGTGATAATAATGATGTGGAGTCAAAAATGTACAATACAAATTGCTTTAAAGTAAGGATAGTTTCCAATTTTTCATATTCACATCGATGTAGTTTTAAGATTTGTGTTATTTATTGTTTTCACATTTGTTATTTGTTCCTACCTAAAATCACTATTTATTTTTGAATAGTCTAGAATTTTGATAATTTGTTAGCGTTCATCTACAGTACAACAGTTTATGTTCTACTATGTTCCTAAGAAATGCACCAATTTTTCCTAAAAGGAATTAAAGAATATTTTCATAATGGACTTATTATTTAAGGAACCTGTCTTATCAAAAATACCTTCCGGAAAATTATGAAGTAAATCAAGATAGGTTTGCAATTCTATACTATGAATTGAATATTAAAAAGTAAGATTTCGTTAATCCTCTCGCACTTGTTTTGACTTTTGAGGATTGTTGTTTGTCGAAAACTTTTCAAAATGCAAAAGTTTTTCTGAATTTTACAGTTGCCTTCATAAAATAACCGAAGAATATCAAGATATTCTTGTGAAAATAGATCTCATGGTTGATAGGAAGAGCAAAAACTTTTTTGAAAAATATTTTCGAACTCTCCCTTTGTGGTGATTTCATTTACTTTATATGCATGTTATACTGCATGTCAGTGCAATAAAAATATATTCTGGAACTCATTGAAACGAAAACTAATGCTGGAGCAAACCCCGTCAATTTCTCGTACCCTGGCTAGGAATTATATTAGAGCAGGAGCCCGTGAATGGCAGACCTAGGTTATTTTATAAAAATAGAACTTTCTCAATGCAGAGCTCCATTGTAGCTAGAGAACGATGGACTACTACCTTGCAGGCAAGGTGCAACTGTTCAGACCATGTCGCCCACCAACCACTGTGCCACATTTGCACAATCGATAAAATCATGTTTATGCCAAAATCCCACGAATGCCTTCATGATATCGGCCGAGCTAGAAGACCCATTTTCTCAGAAGATTGACTTGTTAATGGCATCCAGGGAAAAGTTTTCACATCTTTGCTATCTGTCTCCTGCCAAAACCACAATGATCCAAACTTCATAGTAGCCCATCGTTCCATAACTATGTTGGGGCTAAGCGCTAAGAAACTTTTAGATTTTATATAATGGTCAAATACTTTTGCAAAACTTTGTCAACAAGCTCCACAAAATGTCAGAATGTCAAATTAAAGACAGGTCCAAAATAATGACATCTGAATAGAATAATCATTCATTAAACATTGTTCCGCAAAACTCGAAAGATATTCCTGGCATAACATCTTTTAGCATTAAGTCGCTATACTTGAAAAAGCTTATGTTAAAAGATATCACAGAGATGGAACATAAAACAAAAAATAATTAAAGCAGTAGTGATAATTAAATACCAACTTCACTGATAAAATAAGTTCTAGCTTATATAATCAACAATTCTTTGAAATTTGGGATATTTTCCAAACAACTGAAGCTGTCTCTGGTGAAACCTATACACAAAAAGGGTGACGTGGAACTGATGGAAAACTATAGACCTATAAGTATGCCACCAAGTTTTGAAAATATATTTAAATTGATATATTGCCCCCAATTATTTTTTCAATGAATGTTTCTTTCTGATTATTGGACTTAGAATCTGGCAATGTGATATATTAAAAAAAATCTCTTATTTAATTAAAAGAACACTATCTAGAATAGTAGTTCATATTTTAATTTTTTCCTTAATTTGAAATTTGGAAGTTCTTCAATTTCAAAGGAGACGTAGAAAACCATAGTTTTTTTTTCTAAAAACTAATCTCTTAAGACGTTCACTGCTATATACTTTTAACAACTTCACGGAGGAAAAGTGCAATTTTTTTCAATAATAACTTTGAAATATTGCTAGTATGTTACAGCTATTGGCCGTGGTCTACAGGTTTTTATGTCTGACGTTTGTCTACTACTGTTGCTACTACTTATCAAAGGTGACGAGGTAACGGTCGTAGTGCTCGAGTGCATCTGTCAAATTAGTTGTCAGTAATTAAGTCTGTTTTTCCAAATCATGGACGGATATAGTATTCAACAACGTGCAACGGAATTTCGCAAACTAACGTCGAATAGAGCGTTCATTAACACTATCATTGCCAAATGCCTGGTTAATTTTTTGCGACTGTTTTGGCAGCGCTTTGGTTCAATTTGAATAGACAAAAATTTTACAAAAATCGCTTGACGACACCATATAGCAATAAGCTGATGAGGCAAAAAATCAAAATTCTCTATCAATCAGTATATACTGATAAAGTATAATACTTATTGAGATATGCAGCTACAAAAACACATGACACTAAGACGGACAAAACTTTTGAAACATCCAAGAAAATCGCAGGGGGTTCTCTTTATAAAACCAAGCATCTTCATTGATTTCTGAATTACAGCGAAAATGTGATTAATAGCTAAGTGTGGAGTTCAAAATCAGAATGTAAGATCAGTTTATACTATATTTGAAAGTGATTGGATTATGTGTTCGATGAAAGAAAATAATATGGCATTTATAGTCTATTTCAAAAGAGTGTAGAGTAATAAATCATGAAGTGTCATAAAATTTGCCTGAATTTCGTTGTCGTCCATGGGCGTAGGCAAATCTTAGGATTATTAAACTTAATAATTAAAGTAAATTAAAAATTACAGACATAGATAATAATAAAAGGCCATTTTTGGGAAGTAATTTGGTCTAAAATTAAGTACCTACATGTATTTAGGTAAGTAAAATTTCTTAAAAAAAGATTAAGATTAATTTTAGTGGTTCTTGTAAACTTATTTAATATGCAATTTGGGTTCATATACTTGAGCATGATTTCTCAAAAAAGGATTAACACTTAGTTCCGAGGTGCCATGTCATTATAATAATCCCTTTTTGACCCTG
>WOGP01000824.1:0-21750 GCA_015342065.1 Leptinotarsa undecemlineata | reverse complement strand
CCTCGATAGGAAGACTAAACAGATTTTCTCTGGTCTGAATTCCTGGCCATACTGGCCTGGAAGGCAATGAAGCTGCTGACTCTCTTGCAAAGGAGGGTGCTTCAATTGGACCAGAACCTGTCATTGGCATCGCTTTGGGATTTGCCAACACCTGGATGGCAAGAAGAGTTATGGACTTCTGGCAGAATCTTCTTGGATTGGCTCACTCCAAGGCGTTTATTCACCCTTCGAAGCTTGATTCCCAACAGTTGTTGGACTACAGTAGGGATGAACTACGATGTCTAACAGGTCTTCTTATAGGTCGCTGTCATTTGAATCATCACATGCAGAGACTTGGACTGTTGGAAGACAGTGTGTGTCGTCTCTGTCTGGAAAATGATGGAACTGCCTGCCCCGCTGGGGACCGAATTAGGTTCTTTGAGTTCGGCAGATCCGTACTCTCACCATCTGACCTGAAATACCACTCACCATACAAACTAATCTTCTTGACGAAGCCGGGTTTATTTGGCCAAGTGTGTATAGGTGTGAGCCACAATAAACACTCATGGGTTGCGGTGGAGGACCTACCTACCTACCTACTTACCCAAATGCCTAATTTTATTGTAGTTTTTGGATAATAGGATATTCAAATGACGTCAAAAACCATATGTCTTTTAATCATCATATTACGTGCAGTGAATTTTTAGCAAATTCTGGAGTCATGCACCCATTCAGACGACTTAGCGTTGACAATTGTTAACTCGTAGTTAGAAGTGCATATCGTATTCCATGCAATATTCCTGGCTTTTCAATTCTCACATGAGTGCAGCCAAAAAATCATATTTAATATTAGTATCAGGAAGATGAGAAATGGCGCTTTATCACTTGTCATTCAAAATTATCATTCCACAATTCTGAATGAATTGATCTATTCACTGAAATAAATAAGCGTGCATATGTGTCTATGGACTCTTGTACTTGCAGACTCCGAACCTTGATATAATGATCCCCTTCCGTCTAAAACGAACTGGTCAATTGCATTCATACACACCCTACTTTCTCCCTAATTCTAGTCACTTCTTCCTTTCAAGATAAAAATATTTCTTCACTTACTCAGCTTGAATGAATTGATTTATATGTTGCGAGGAAAAGTCAACGCTTATTTTTATTCATAGTGCTCAATCAATTCACCTTCGTTTATTCGATAATATGTTTTTCTGGAATCCACATGCAGACTTCAAACCTGCTTGAGAACTCCAGAGACATTTCTGATTGACCAGCAAGGAATTCTTTCAATTCAGAAATTTTATTTCCTGTTTCATTCTTATTATTAATGCAACTTGAAGGATTTACTTCTCATTTCACCTGAAGTGTTTAAAGCTTTGTTGTACTCGCTCCATCTTTTCCATAATCTCACTTCTCTTTCCTTTCAAGAAAAAGGTATAGGTACTCCTACTTTTCATTATTTATAGAACATTATATTCTGCAAAAATAAGGTAATCCTTCTTTTCAGCCAAATCACCCCATCTTCAAATCATTCCCTGGTTTTTTCGTATTTTTTGTGGATAATATGTAAATAGTTTATCCCTCGTTTAACTCCGAAAATAAAAAATAGCTGTACCCCATGCCGTTATCCAGAGAGCCTCTGGACTAAACTCGATTGAAAACTTCTCCAATAAAGTGGAAAGTTGAAATCAACTAATAAAGTAGAAGATGACGGGCAATAATCATATCGGCAAATGGCAGTTTGGATTACGGTCCAATAAAATTTGATTAACGCTGTCGAGAGATGTTATTCGAGAGGTCTCGATGCTGCTTCGGCTGCGGCATATTTTGAACTGCGGGAGACCAAGTGCTCCAAACTCCCTGCAGGATAAACGCGACGACGGTCAGGCTACGTAAATTATCCTGATTGAAATGATAATGGTTCGAGATGTAAGTTATTTCAAAAGTTGGATGACTTGCTGTTTTAACTGCAACTGGGGGAATCGTGGAAAGACGAGAACCCACAGAAGTGGAAATCGAAAGTCTGGTCGAAGAGATAAAGAATTTTAATTTCAACATTTCGCTCTATTTTTGATCGTTTCCGGAATATATGCATCAGAAGCCCAGGACTTTTCAACTCTAATGCAGCAAACAAGTGTAGTAATGGAAAAATTGAATGAAATACATATAGATGATTTTTGGGTAGAATATCATGTTGAGTTTTTTCATTTTTTTACTCTAGAAAACTTGTAACCGATTATATCAGAAAATAATAGAAAAAAATATCTTGAAATCTAATTGTTCAAGTAGTTCAGTAGTTTGAAAGATCAATGAATTTTGTAGAGTTCATGAACACCTGGGATGAAAATGAATAATATATTATTCAACACTCTTCACGTTATAAATCACTCATATTATAACATTTGGCCTAATAATAATATACAGAAAACTAGATTCACATCATAAAATTTGTATAGATGATACTGATGAAAACATCAATTTCCAATAATACTAATCTGTAACATAATATGCAATGATTGAATTGAATTGAAGCAATATGTGAAATTGAAATTAAAGCAATATGTGAACCGAACAACTGAATATCAAGTCATATCAAAAAATAGAAATCTCGGGGTTTGATGAAATCTATAAAAAAGAGAAACAATATAAAAAAAGGTTAAAGGATAACTATTCAGATGAGTTTGAAAATGAATTTACTCAATATACAAATGAATTAAATATATTAGTCAAAACAACGAAAATGAATACTACAAACAGAGGTTACATGAAAACTCAACTAATTATAAAAAGACATGGAAAATAATAAATGAAATCACAAATAAAACGATAAAGAAAGAAACAATCAGCTATAATAATATGTCAGGTTCAAATGGTGAGGTTTTGTCTGACAATAAGATGAAAGCCAACTTATTAAATGATTATTTTGTGAACGTCGGAAAAGAGATAGCTAAAACTATCAATAAGCCGGATGAACACTCTACTCAACAGAAAAGCTCTATAAAGAAACCAAGTTGTATAACATAAGATGTATTTATATTTATCACATTTTTATATGGATGTATAATAATAAATATCTTTCTTATAGCGAAAAGATAAAAAATACTTGATCTATCGAAAATGTATTAATTTCCATTGAAAAAAAACTCATATAAAACGAACACTATTCTATTTCGGTCCTAAATTTTACAATATACCAGATCGCAGTTTGGAAGAAAACCTCCCATATAACAAATATAAAACTGCTATAAATCATGTTTGCCACATCAATCACTCCAAAGACTGAAACGTAAGATAAGAAAAAAAAAATAAAACAAATAATAAATAAAAAATTAGAGAAATCCAACCAAGGAAAAGAGAATAAGTTGAAATAAAAACAACAATCTCAAAGGAAAAATAATTATTCATTGATTGAATCTTATCATTTCATACAAGAATTCCACTAGATAAAATGTATTTTTTTCATATCAGTATATTGATATGTATAATATGATTACCATTCATTTTAATTACCCCATGATAATCTTGAATTATTTCAAGGGGATGCAAAGGAGAAACCTTGAAAATATAAAGGATAACTTATAATATATGTTTATCTAAGTATCTTGTTATATCGAACCGAAAATAAAATTGTTCAATGAACATTACTTATTTCTCGTTTTTCTTTTTGTATTCCTTACCGCAGCTTTAATTAAATTCTTATTCCTGCTGAGTAAAGGAACGAGATATAGCCGATAATCCCTTTTTTGAAATAGTTCCACACTGTTCCACTCAATATGTATCCCTTCATCATAACGCGTTAGTACTTGCCTTTGAAATGCAAATAACAGCGCCTGACGTCGGTATTATAGAAACTTGTGCTAGAGCTGCACCCTAGAAACATTCCAAAATTTTAGAAAGAATTCGAAGAAAGACTGTTTTACTGTCTGAAGGTCAAAGAATAACATTTTGAACATTAATATTCAATTCAAAAAAGTAAAGGTTACTGCATTTCACACAAATTATCGCAATAGCCTCTTCGTGAGATTATTAGAAGACAGAAATTCTGAATTCAATGTGAGCTTACTATTTTTACTTGGCCACACAAAAGGAACCTCCATATCTACTGGTATATTGGGTGATGAATAAGGGAAATAGTATGGGTTTTCTACATTCCCTATTCAACCACTTGTCTTTCCGGATTATTTCTAAACTAGCTCGTCTGGAACGATCTTCAACCAAAAGCAACCTCAGTATATTTTGACAGCCCTTGTTAACATAAAAAGGGATCCGACATTTGCCATGAAGTATACGTACCCTTATTTTTTGTAGTGTTGGAGCGTCAAAGGGTAGAGTCTTCGTCACGAGCACGAATAATATGACGCCCAATGACCAAACTTCCACTTCAGGTCCATCATATTTCATGCCCTGCAATATCTCAGGTGCCGCAAATTGTAGACTACAACCAATTGTATCTAATTTGTTTCCTGGAGTGAATTTCCTTAACAATCCAAAGAGGCCAATTTTCATGTTCATTTCGCTATCGAACAATATGTTTCTATCTTTTAAATCCCTGTGAATGATCCTCTTCTTGTGACAGTACTCCACCGCAACAAATTGTCTAAAGATTACCTTGGCTTCCGTTTCTGCCATCCTACCGTTATGAACAATATATTCAAACACCTCACCTCCTGAGGCGTATTCGATAACAATGTGAAAAGTTGTTTTTATTTCAATTACTTGAAGTAATTTCACTATATTCGCATGGTCTAACATTTTCATTATCCTTACTTCTCTATATTATTTCCGCATCGAGTCAGACGTAAGTCGAGTCTTGTCTATTATCTTGACGGCAACCTTCTTACCGGTGGGTTTGTGTATGGCCAATTTTACTTTTGTAAAGAATCCCGTGCCAATGGTCTTGACTAATTTGTATTTGCTAATTCTTGGATCCTTCCACTGCATCAAGTTTTACATTGTAAATGCTGTTTCTCTCTCAGTCGATTCGTCTGCACTGTCAATTCTACGAAGTGAAGAAAAGAGCCTATATAAACCGCAAGTACACTTCATTTCGAGATTCACTTATAACTTAGTGAGTACGACGTTCTTTTGTATAAGAATCTTTTCTTCTCTATAGACCAAATATTTTGTACTTATACACAAACAATAATTTCATTCACACAACTTGTTTATAATATATTGAATGATAGAAACACTATTTCTCTACTGATAGGTAAAAAGTGACGTGTTATATACGACCAACTACCTGACCAGGTGCCTGAAAATAAGTAATAGATAACTACTTGACAGGTGCCTGAAAATAAGTAGTAGATTATTAAATTTTTTTTGTTCATATATTCTTTCTTGAAGTTGATGCGACAGCCCATTTGTTATTAATTTTTTGATCCACTTGATTTTTTCAATTAGCTTCGTAGGAGAGTTGACATGACTTTTTGGAAAATTCAGAGCTCCATCGATGGTATGCTTATTATATCAAATTCCAGGTTTCATTGATCAATATATTTGTGACAGTATTTTTTTAAATTAATATTTTTTACGTTCTGTTTGGAGAAATAGAGGACTATAATCACTATTGAACAAATCTATGTTTGCACAATACAAATTTTTAATTTGAAATTTACTGTTGATCATAATGTTATCTACAAAGCTGATTCTCTGGTTGGTTCAATGATATCAGGTAATCAGGTAATATCAATATTTATGTCTCTCATTAGTAGACTCTAAGTACTTCTCTGTTTATAGCTTTCCATAAATGTTTTAAATCTGTTTTTAGTTAATCAGCTGTCGCCCCCATACAAACGACAACTCTCAGAAGTTGAGAAACTTGTGCGAGCTAAGGACTAACGAGGTCTTACCTTTCAACGTGTGATTCATAACACGTCAATGTACTTGTCAATGTACTTTAAAAAGTTTGCAATCTGAATTGTATAGTACACAGTATAATTTGTTGGTTTATCAATACCAATAATTTAGTTTTCTAATTAAACCAATTTTGAGACAGTTGAGTAAAAAGCAATTAGTTTGAAAGTTGAAGGAAGGTCCAAATCACCACCTTTATGGATTGGCACAATAACTGCAGTTTGCAAACATGAGGGAAAGACACCACTAGCAAAGATTATGCTTATTGTTTCTGCTAGACTAAATTCTTTAGTAATCTTACAGATATTTCGTCAAAACCGAAATAATACTCATTTTTGATTTCCTTAAAGGTGTTTTTGAGCTCACCTGAATCTGTGTTGCTTGACTAAAAACCATCAGAGATAAACCTACCTTATAGATATTCTAGTGGATGTGTTAGCCTCTTAATAGCTATAATACAAAATAAATTATCAAATATAATTCGGTTTGTTATCGATTGTGAGTGAATTGGGGTGAAGAAAATTTTCTTCAACTTTTCTTCATTTCAACATTTGTTTATTACATAGTTCATCAAGTCATCCTATTGTATTTTTATGTTCAACTGATATCCAGTGCAACGAATTCGCCCGAAATCACTAGTAAATGTAAGACCTCTTTAATCCTTGGCTCGCAGCTGGTAAACGAAAAAATACATTTTAAACATCATTTATGATTTTAAACTCATCAAACTTTCTCCACACCAGAACTAGTGCACTGTAAGTTTTAGTTATCTCCGGCTGATGCTAACTTGGTTAAGGAAATACGTGTCGAGAGATAGTGTCTGAGAAGAGTGTTTCGATCAGATTAATTTTAGGCCATAGATTCCAATTGTACCTATCAAGTCGTTGCAGATAGTTTCAAAAAGTATTATTTTATTGAAAATCATCCCAAGTCATATTTACGTAATAAAAAGAGTGATTTTTCCATTCATATTATAACAAAATGAATCATTAACGAGTCTATTGGATAAAATAGGACCTGACACAAAATCTTGTGGACTTCCACATTGAAACTATATAGTTTATTGTTCAAACTGATTCCCACATTTGTATGAAGATGGAGAAACAGAAAGTCAAAATCTTTTTATCCCAAAATAGTTTATTGGTTCTGACTTGTTGCATTTTTCATTTTTTATGCAATCACTGAAAAGGTGATATGAATACAACTCAGTTACCAAACTAGATTGAAAAAACCTGAATTTGAGGTGGAGTCCGAAAAACATCTTATATACTACAAAATGTACAAATTTGAAATTTTTTTTTAGGTTTTGGTCAATACTGCTCCACAGAAAACCAGAAAAATGTATCAAAACAAAGTTATGTTGCTGCTAACAAAAAACTGGGAAAATATATAAAAATACAAACAGATATTGAAAAAAAGTCAAAAGATTTCCAAGAAAGATCATTAAACGGGTTAGATAAAAAACTTTGGGCTAATAAGTATGGAAAAGGTGTTGGTCACCAGCTAGTGTCTTTTATAAAGAATCAGCCCAATCACCCTACAATCCCATTACCGAGATATGCTAGAGTGGCTTACAAAAACAAAGATATACCAAAAGAAAACGTGAATTTTCCAAGAGGTGAGTTAATGAAATTTCTTATTTTCATTTTGTTGTACTTTTGCAATAAACTTTATTTTTATTTGAAGCTTCTATAAAAAATAACGTCCGACATAAGCAAGTGCTGGCTCATCTGCAAGGTTTGAAGGAGCAAAATGATGAAATACAGAATAACTTACAGAAAGCTATAAACGTTATTGAAGCAAAGATGATAGATATATTGAATGCACCAAAAGACTCGAGCAGCGTTGAAGCTTTTGATGTGATGGAAAAAGAAATAACAAATGTCTTGAGTATGATGAAATTTAATTCAAAAGGAAGCTCTAGAAAACAGACTCCCAAAAGTGCTGAAAGTAGTGGTAAGCTATTTTTTATCATTTACTGACAGAATATCAATGGAGCTTATGTGGATTTGAACTGTAGCTCCTTTGAAATTAATCAATACAATGATTTACCTGTATTTCATTTCTCAGGTCAAAAGAAACATGACAAATTAGAATCTGACTTCAATTCATTATCAGACCAACTATTCAAGAAATTGGAGAGGATTCTTGATTCGGAAATATCAAAGGGTGTAACTTCGACAAGTGATTCCGACAAATCCAGAAATAAAGGGGAACAAAATAAACCCAAGAGACAAATACTTTTTAGTCCAAACAAAACCTCAACAGTCAACAAATTTCGGTGAGAAGGAATTTTTGGAGGTCAATTTTAATAAATTTTTTATTTGTTACATAAAATTTGACTCTCATTCCAAACTTCACACATTCTATACTGAAATTATTAATAACTAAATTCGTGACATATACGCTGATAAGAAATGTAACAATTTACGAATTATTTACTACAAACAGCTTCATCTTGCAGTAAAGTAGTTGCAAGTATTCTTGAGATTCCACTTATTTACCAGGTGCAAGTTTCAAATATCAATCGTTAAACAGAATCAATCAAGAAACTTGGAATCAAAATATACAATGTGACCTCATGTTAAGACCATGATTTCTTGGTATGATATTTATTCATCAAAAACTGTTAATTGTTAATATTTGAAACCTCACATCTGTTTCTTTGATTTATCTGTTCTCCGTTATCCAGTAATGTTCATCATGGAGGATAATAGGATCCACTTTTACTCGACACCACACGTTTAGCAGTGAGAATAATTGTAACATTGTATCGCATCTACTTAATTATGGCAACGAAATGTTTGATCATTAACATTAATCTTAGGATAAACGTTAATATTTACTTTATTGGGTCATTTTAGATATTTAAAGTGAAAGCTATGTGCTGTACCTATTAAAGAAAACTGTGACCCTGAGTTGACAAAATAAGCAGAATGGATTTTTAAGGAAACACTATATATTGATCATGTGATCATAACTCACTGGACAATATTACCAGAAACTGAACAGATGCACTCTTGATTGAATGAACAAATTAAACAGGAGAATAAACATCCAAATTCACGATCATCCAAAGTCACGATTAAAGAGAACAAAATCCTGAATAGTAGGCCGTGATCAAATAGAACATGAAGTACCAAACCTTTCGTATGCAACTGCGGCAGATATCATCAGTGGTATGTGCGTTTACATCCAGGACAAAAGTTATACCTGGAAGTCTCAGCAATGAAAATTACTGAATTTCCATTCGACCATGGCCTACTATCCCGGATTTTGTTCTCATTAGACGTTATAATTATTATTACTATCATAAAAATTACACTTTACAATGAGAGGAACTTTGGCAGAAAATTTTTAGACTTTATGCATATTTCCACAAGAATTACATCAGATATCCTAAAATAAATACATAATACAAAAATATGTAAGTGACGAGATGAATAACAAGTACCCACAACAAAAGCAAAACCTAGAAAGTGAACACATAAATGTATTGAATTCAATATATAGAAAAAATAATGACATTCGATGCTTCCTATGAATAGAGAACCAAAACTGGCCATTTTTGAAAAATAATGCATTGATATATTAATGAAAAGTCTTAGTTCATTAGCTTTATACGTATTGAAGAATTTTTTATCATACCAATATTTTCAATATTGATATTGAACAATGAACGAATTCTTTCAATAAAATTTTGTTGAAAAGCTATTTATTCGAAATGAATAACATGTGAGTTGTCAGTATTCCTAATCAATATACAATTTTGAACTGCATACAAAACAGGTGATGGCTCCTGAGGTTTACTTTCAATACTTTACAACAAGATAAATAAACAATATTTTGCCTTTTTATAAATATATTATATATTACTAGTTGTTCATGAAAACTTTCCACCCTCACTGTAGCCTTTTAATGCGACAGTTTGCACGTAATTACAATACAAAAAAGTCAGATAACATTAAGTTGCCAATACCTACAATGTTACCTCTCAAATCAATTATATATTTTGGAACATAGATTTATAACCACCTTCTCAATCATTCAAAAGATATTACATCCCTAAAAAAATCAGAAACGAGCTGAGGTGTTATTTATTTAGGACTACTATCGAGGAGTTTTGAAACAAAAAATGTTAATGTATAAAATTAACCTAAATATCCCGTTTTTACTATTCAGTCAATTTTAGTATTTATATAAAGAATCTGATTAACTCTAGATATATCTAATTTGTAGTCAGTTTCATGTTTACTTATTTCATTCATTTTATTATATGTATATGCTCTACAAGCTTCTGTCAATGGTAATTATAATTTCAGACAATGAACAACTTTTGACTGATTGATTGAATCAGCTAAGAAAAATTTTAGGTTTTAGTCAGACACTTTAATCCTATAGGTCTCAATTGATTGAATTCCAACCGCCAGAGTACTTCCTCTCGTGTTATTCAAAGAATACGAAATGGTCTCAAGAATCCTAGAAGCCCAGACAACTGCTTCTTTAATTACCATATAATATAAATACATAAGATTAAATGTTTCCGCTAAAACTGGAGTAGGGTGCTTAGAGACCGCCTTGTGACTCTCAGATATGCTAGACGTTGACTTGAAATTTATTTGTATTATTTTAAAAATAATTGTAATATTTGTAATAATTGTAAATATTTTAATAATAATAACAAGAACAAATAACAAAACAGAATTTATTTTTCAGATCTCTATCAGCAACTAGTACATCCCTGGATGAAAATGTGCAAAAAATATCCAACTTCAGCAAAAGACCCAATAAAAATAAAGGAGGGATAGCGAGAAAATCGAAATTGGGTAAAGCGACACTTCTACTTTTACCAAAAAGAGACATTGTGGAAAAAGACAAAAAAAGTCTTCTTCAGAAACTGAGTGACGAAGATCATACAATCAATAGGATTGAGAGAGACTATGCAACTGGTGAATGTTTCAGCATTGAAAGCGCAAAAAAAGCCACCACAAATCATAAAACAGTGAGTCAAGAATTTGATGAAACAGATAATAGCAAAGGTGACTGCATCAGGCAAGATATTTCAACAAGTAACAATTTATACTTAAATTCAAATATAAATTATGGAATTAATCCCGTGATCAGTGAAGACAAATCACACCTGAATGAACCTGCTTTTACAAAGGAGATTGTAGAACAGATTACAGAGGCATGCAACGGCAACACAGAGGATTCTATAAATGCAGACTATTTAAACACGGTGGAAGAAGAAAAAATATCAGTTGACTCTGAAGAAAAGTTAGAAGAAACAATAGCAAATATAGAAGATATTAAATTATCTGAAGAATGCTGTCAAGTTCAGTATGATGAACCAATAATGTTGCCATCAGATGCTTTGGAAACCGAAACAGAAGAAACAGACCCTGGCATACGAGAAAAAAAAGACCCCGGCATATCAGAAGAAGTGAACAAGATCATAAAAAGGGTTGAAGATATTTACACCCATTTAGACGATATTCAATTTTCCGTAATGTTTTATTAATAAATTCCATCTAGATCAGGAAATATTTTGTGTCTGAAAGAAGTATTGAAATCTATTACAATAATGAAGAACTATCTTTTGCTAAAATAATTCCGTAGCATATTATCCGTTTACATAAAAAAAAATTATAAAAAAGACATGAAATTATTCCTGGAGTCAAATTTGCGACTTCACAAACATACAGATTCAACTACAGTTTTGTTTGTCACATTTCTTTATCTTTTCAAGAACATATATGTTCTTCTTTGTTTCAGACTGATGACCATATACCAGTATTTAGAGATACATATGAAGTACCCAATGTTCACAGTCAAGAATTCCTCACACCATTTATGCAAGCAGTAAAAGCTACGCGCACTAGACCTGATACACCAAGAACAGCAGCTTTGCATAGAAGCCCGTCTTATTACAACGTCCTAAGTTTTTTAGATACCCTAAGCTATATTCAACAAGAAAAACCTTTAGAGGTACACACAACACGGTTATGCTATTATTGTCTAATCTATCACCTTCCCGAAATTTTTTACCAAGCAAAACTAGAATTCCCAGCAAATTTAAAAGAAATTGAAAAACCAAGTTGTCTGAAAAAAATCAGCGATGAAAGTAAAAGTAAACACAAAAAAGTATCTTTTTTAGTTTTGAAAGAAAACAAGAGCTGTCAAGTCGAAATAAGTTCACTCCAAAATACCAAAGCACTGAAGGTATCTTCACAACAATTTCCACCAATTTCAATTCCTGAAGAAGCAGGTGATAACCCAAAACCCACTGCTGAAATTTCAAATGAACTTAAACTTGTAAATAGCAAGGACCAATTAGAACTTAGAGAAAAGAATGTCATTGTTCTGTGTGAAAAAAATTATCAATGTGTGTATCACACTTCAGAAATCAATCATCACACTTCAGAAATCGATCATCACAGTTCAGAAATCAACCTAGTTCCAGTACCAACAAATTATATCAAAGACATCTATGAGGAGACAAAATCATCTGACAAGTTCGAAATTGACAAGTTTACCCAAGTTTTCTGTCAAATGCAAACAAACCAAACAGAGAAACCTAGCACAGCTGGCACAGAAATAGTTAATGAAAATAATATACCAGAACTAAAATGCTGTGAGAAGTCTCAACAAGTATCAGAAGTATCCGACGAAAGCAAATCCTCTGTCAGTTCTTTCACTGACCCAATTCCCCAAATACAAGTTTTTTACAATCAATCAGATGCCAACATTCCAAAACTGATTTTGCAGAACCAATCAACAGGCGAATATGGCCCCCAAACTATTGTACAAGTGAAAAATTCAAAGTTGCCAGAACCGAAACCTCATCCAAAAATTGTAGTTTTTAGAGAAGTTTTAGATACAAAGCGATTACTTCAACCGTTGAAACACCTTGACATCAACTTTGTTGAAACAGATTTGGAGAAACATCAAGATATCAGCCAAAAATTTGATGATGAACTAGTCGAAAGCCACAAAAGAAAAGACGATGATAGGGAAATTCTGCTGAAGTCTGTTTATGCTATAGTGTATATTTTAATGTTCACCGCGTTGAATTTAGAATACAGATGTCCATAGTAGTGTAGGAAATGCAAACAATAAACTGAAAATATGAAAGAAGCGTTTTTGTTCCAAGTTAAGTCTTAAACAAATTGAAATTTCTTGAAATATATCCCACAATGTCATTCAAAACCTATAAAATTACGATGAAAGCTTTGAAAGTACTGAAAAAATTACAATTAAAATCACTTGACTTCGAAAAGTCAAAATTACTTTCTTTTGAACAGGAGTGAACAAAAATTATACCATAAGTAGCTTATTTCTCCACAGATCATTTTTGAATGTGACAATGCTGAAAATCCCTGGAAAATTACATGCCAATAGCTTTATTGAGTACAATTCTCAAAATTCTCGAGGATATCCAGAAGAAAATTATAGTTGATTATCAATAAAACATATGGGTTTGGGCCAAACCAATTCATTTTTCGAGAAAAAGTTCTTCAAAATATTTTAATCGAGATAATCCAAACACCAAACTAATATTTTTGCACTCGACGCGCGTTTCGCCAACAAAGTTAGCATCCTCAGGAGAAGAAAATTGGAGACCAACTTTCACACCAAAGGTTCCAATCCCATAGTTAATCATGGATACTGTTAATTTTCATCAAGCAATGGGTCACTGTATTCATAATATGAAGAAATCATTCTTACCTTCATGCCTTTGGATTCTTTGAGGAATGTATAAGCCATGCCTCCACCAATAATCATTTCATTAACTTTATCCAACAAATTTTCAATGAGCTGAATTTTATCGGCTACCTTTGCACCTCCTAAAATGGCCAAGAATGGTCTAAAAAAAAAGAGAAAATTACCACACCAAGCAGTAGTAGGTCCCAAAAGATAATTTGTAAGTATCCAGTATCTATGCTTCACATCTTCAACAATTACTTAAGTATTAACACCAACCAGTTTTAATTTTTCCAATGCAGTATTGAACTCTTAAATTCTGTGAAGAATTTAGAATAAAATACTTAATAGTTTTTGAAGTAATCAAGTATTAAGTACCCAGTACTAAAAGTATTATGTTCTCAAACAGTAACAAGAACCAGACCTTTTATACACATAGAGGGTTTTTTCCAAATTAAAACTTCAATTTCCAGTCATGATTTGATATTGCATTTTATGAAAGAGTTGATATGGAATTTCCTTCTTTCTTAGAGAAACTTGACATCAAAGAGTGGGGATATTATTCAGCTTCAATTTCAATATAATCAGCTTATTGGCAAAATTTGAAAAAAATTAACTCTTCATTATATGTTGAGTAATCAATTTTTAGTCATTCTGAGAAATGAGATAGGTCATAAAAATTTATAATAAATAAATTGTGTAATGTAATAAATTGATGGGTTTTATTTAGTTCAAAGTTAATTTTCTTTTTTTAGAGCATATAAATAAAAGTGTGTTCGTAAAAAAGTTTTCATACTATTATTTTTTAGATTTACGGAAGGTTAAAATCCCAGGTGAGTAAACAGTGAGAAATATTTTGGAGTACTTTACATATTTAAATATTTATAAGTTTTATGAATACCTGAAGTCTTTTCCATACACTAGAACTAGTACTTAACCAAACATGGAAGTACATGAAGTGATTTAAGTACCAATACCTCTTTCTTAATAGTAGCTGAAGAATAGGTTTCAAAGTATTCAATTTATGGAGTATTGGACTTCTATTACTTCTAGGTACCACATACCACCACTCTGTTACCATCATTCCACTGTGATGACATTTTATATTTCAATTGAGGAATTTAATAAACTTGTGGAAATGATATTAACCTTTCAGGATTATCTAAAGCTTTGGCGAAGTACTGCAACTCCTTTTTGAGCAAGAAACCTGAAGCTCTTTGTTCAAAACCTTCACCCATCATGGAAGAATGTGCTCGATGAGCAGTGCCAAAAGCATCATTGACATAGACATCTCCTAATTTGCGAAGACTTTCACGGAATTCTTTCACTTTATTTGGATCAGCTTTAGCTTTTTTTCCAGATGCATCGACACCTTTACCTGAAATACAGTAAGAAAGTAAATAAATTTAAAAATTTGAAGATTTAATAGAAGAAAAATTTTACTAAAACAAAATAATATTAAAGATTTAATTTACAATGGTACTGTTTGAACAAGAGGTGGACTCAATAAAAATGTTCTTATTGTTTCACATTAGTCTATGTTTAAATTTCAAATTAATATGGCTTAGAAGTTGTGGACAACAAACTTCACTTTATAGAAGTTGTGGACAACAAACTTCACTTTATAGAAGTTTGTAGAGGAATGCCAAACCATTTTAAATATATCCACTTTCATGTGTGGTTACGTGTTAGGAATCACATGTTAAAAAGTAAGACCTCGTTAGTCCTTAGCTCGCACAAGTTTCTCAACTTCTGAGAGTTGTCATTCGTATGGGGGTGACAGCTGATTAACGGAAAAACAGATTTTAAACAGAACAGATTAAACAGTATATGTAATAACTATTATGTCCCAATTTAAATCCCATTTCAAGTGGTAGGGATCACGAGAATTTATTTTAATCCTTCTTTAAGAATAGCTTATGGTTTGAACATGAAGTATTCCACACAATTTTACTTCAAGTTGCCACAATGTAAATGAATGGGAGCATTCATACACCATCCTTAAAAGTAAAAAGGTGTTTTATGAACACTCCCATTGATTTACATTGTGACTTTATCAATATATCAATTGAAAAAATATTATTTCAATTTAAAATTACCTTCTTCTTCAATATGAAAACGTAAATTTTCAAGAAGAATGACAGAGCCAGGTTTGGGGTCTTTGCAAGCTTCTTCTACTTCTGAGCCTACACAGTCATTGAGGAAAATAATATCCCTAGAATAAAAACCATTAACAGGAATGTGTTTCATTCCAAATAAATACATACCTATTCAATAACTTCTGTAGTTCTCCGGCAACTGGTTTCATAGTATATTTAGGATTAGGGTTACCATCGGGGCGTCCTAAATGAGACATCAAAACTACACTTTTAGCGTTCTTCTCCAAAGCATATTTTATAGAATCCAAAGCGGCTACAATTCGCTGATTATTAGTAATAACACCATCTTTCAATGGTATATTGAAATCCACCCTGTCCAAATCATTGGTTAATTTTTATTCTATTTCAACATTGCAAAAGATAAAATAAAAATACCTCATTAGCACCCTTTTGTTGGAAAGGTCCAAAGCATCAATTGCAAGTTTATTCAAAGCCATATTAGAAAAATTTCGATTTCGAGATACGAGAAGAAATCGGCAACTGACTACCGACCTGCACAGAATTTGTTTCAAAACTGTCAAAGTCATGTGGAGGTCAAAGTAAGCTAATATACCGATAACGAAGTTAACTGCAAGGTATCAACCAACCAATGTCAAGTTTTGAATTTGATATTGGAAACTAACTTAAAAACGACTTGTTTGAGAATAATTTTATAACTTCTTCAAGTTTCAGTTTCTTGAACTTTTGATAAGAGGTCAAATGAAACTTTTATAGCAAATTGACATTTATTGATTTGCATTTGTTATCTTTAATGAAAGATATTGAAGTCATATGTAAGTAAGCACTAATTAAAATATTAATAACAATTTATGTATATTACAAGTTTTCTGTCTACTTCCTACACATGATAAATATATGTGTAATTCAATCTCAATCATGTGTATCAAAAAAACTATAATGACTTAAACTAACTGAAACTAGCCTTTTGATATTTTCATTTCAAAATTGAACCCAATAGAACCAATATTCCAAAAAAACTATTTAGTTTCAAGTAATTTCAAAAATATAGATCAAGGCTAGGCTATTAATTCATAGTGGCAAAATATTAGTAATTCATCCATTTTTTCTTTTGGATTAAAAGTACAAAATTTGACAACTGGTTCACAATATGTACTCAACTATGTTATTCTATATATGTAATAGTTTTTTTCCCATGATAAAAGACATTTGGCCAATACCTTTAAATAATATTCTTTTGATACCTACAGCAAACCATTTGGTTTATTTTGTTAGCACCGTAACCAATATAAATCAACCTTTTCAAAATAGACATTTGATAAAATTTTCAATATTCCCTATTTTGAATGATTGACTACAAACCATAGTAAAATCAATCCAAAAATTTGGTAAATCTATTTGACAAAACTGTTTTACAGCTAAAGCTACTCACGAAGACAAACAAAAACGGTGCAATTACATATTTTTTTTGTCAGATTCATGCACCAGTTTAAACTCGTATTATGAGCAGTTGGATCGATTATTTTCAATTGCAAATTCGTGCACGAGCTTATTATACTATACATATATCTTTACATATATTGATGTACACAAGTATAACTTTTTAGTGGTAATTTTATATAAAACAATAATTCTTTGTTTGGGATGGGTGAATTCAAGCATAGACAATTAAATTTGAGTTTCATTTAATATTTTCCAGCCCATTCATTTCTAAATCAGATTTTAATATCTTATATCAATTTTTCTTTCAAACCTGGAAACAGGACAGAATACAGTTTTTTCTTTGGTGTTTACAGCATCAACAACTATGGCCTTAAGCCTCATGTTCTGGGTAGGCACCCCAAGCCATCTAAGAAGAATCAATTATTTCCAGTCCCATCAGATATGTAACATAATAGAATTTATTTCTTTGTAATCAAGGCCTTTCCCTCGACAATTGGAGAAAATATAAACAGTAAAAAACGAATTTATTTCAGTAACACTTTATTTTACTCTTCTTTATACTTCTTTATTCATTTATAACACAACTGGATCAGTTACCATCTGTTTAAATGACCAACTCTACTTTGAAAAAGTAGGAAAATTCAAGTTCAAATTGACATCCCATACATTTTTGCAAAGTTTAATATTGTGCCACATCCCTCAAATACAGATTTGAATTATATATTTAAAAAAGTATTATTCAGTCCACCTATGAGCACAATGTTGGTTTGTGCAAACGTAATATAATCTCATTTCCTCTTCAGCTCTCCGTGTCTGTGCTTGAAAAAATACTGCCTCCCTGTAAATTATTTGAGTTAGTACCTGTCTAAAAAAATATTTCAGTGCATAAGCAGCCATGAGTTCCAAACAGTTCAAGGCGTTGTGCAAGACTTGATGCAACGTAGCTCACAAAATGGTTATCAAATCGGTACCCGCCACAAATTATGTCAGTGACGGGTAATTTAAATGATTGGAAACATTATTTAAACATTCAAATATTTTGATAAATTCGAAGCAATTATGATTTCTTATTATAAACAAGCGTGGGGAGTTATTTTTCTGTTTGACAAAATCATACAGCATTCAGGACTTCTTTAGGAAGCTGAATGAAGTATGATTAGGAAAATAATCTCTATCCACGAACTTTTTGAAGAAGTTACCCATTTTTCTTTGAAAGTAGATTGTACACGAGTGTGAGTTATACATTGTTTTCAACAAGGGATTGATATTGAAGGAAATGTTAAAGAAAAGTTGTTTTCTGCCATTGATAAAAAATTCACCTATTCAGTCATGTAAATTTTACGTCATTCAGTTTACTCATGGTTGACAAATGATTTTATTTACATTTTGAGAGCTGCTGAATACCAAGTCTCAAGGCTGATTTATAGATTACATAACGCAACCATACCGCTAACGCCCACCATACTGTAAAAACATAAAGGTTCAGATTAACATGTTTTCATTTATAAATGACACTCCGCAAACGCAACGACGTATCAGTAACGTAAGAGATGGTTATGTTTCATCTCTTGCGGAACTATTTCTTACGGACAACCAATCAGAGCACAAAATTTCTGTTTTCAACAATTGACAGCTTGGGTCATGTATCAGATTTCGGTTTTCGATTTAGTGGTTAGTTTGTTCAATATTTTACGGTTTTATTGTCGAGGATATTGTATCATTACAAACATTTGTAAATTTTAAAAATGTATGAAATATTTCTTCTTTTCTAAATTAATTCTTTTAAAAGTGTATTATGATTTGTTAATAACATTGGCTCAGTCAGAAATTGTTCGTTTCCGGATTTTTGGAGCAATTTGTGCCAACAAACGTTCAAAAAGTGGAACAGTCATTCTTGTTTATTTAAAAATTGTTCTGGGTCATTTTTCATTTTCAAAAATGTGGTTGTGTAAAATCCGCGAATTCTTCTTTCTGCATTTAAAGGTCTTGTCTTAAATTTCCTAGATTTCCTTTTTTTTTAATCAGTGCACTTGCCAATAATAAACAGATGGATAATAAAAGATACTTATTATCGACAATCATTTTGAAACTTTCAAAACAAATCTCTTTGTATTTGACCAATCATGTAATTAGATACTGTATTTCTATTCTTTTTCAACTCAATACCATGAGTGAACAATAGAAACATATCCAATGGTAAGTACTGGTTTTATGAATAGAAAACCAACACACCATGATTTGACAGAGTGAATTCGATATGCGGATGCTACAGTTTTGTGTTGCGGTGCGTCATCTATGAAACGAATATTTGTTCTTTTGCATTAATAATTACGGTAGGTCTTATGTTGCGTTACTTAAACTATAAATCCAACTTTATGCATCACTTTGAAAAATTTCAAATGTGGCTGGTTTCACACTGGTACCAAAAACATATCAAAAAAGTTACCTGTGGTTGCATTCTGGGCAGTGATGATCCTCAGTTCGTGGCAAAGTCGGATCAGAGATTACATCAGATACAATATGGGTCAATTCACTGAAAAAATTATAATTAAAAATCTTTATTTCATAATTAAAAAGTTACTTACTCAATTTCGTGCATAATTTTGTTAACGTAGATACATTTGGAGTCTGCATGCTGCTTGTAATCACAATTTCGACATGCGTATAGTAAGATTTTATTCTCCTTGTCCTCCTTTGGGTATAACATATTGTTGCTAAAAATGTTATTTTTAAATCAAGTAGTTAATAAGGATATAGTTTACAAAGACATTATAAAGTGGACAAAAAAATTACCATTCTTGACAAAATCGTATTCCAACAAAACCTGGTCCTTCACTGTGCGAGTCATATCCTGTAGGTTTAGACATTGTATTCTCAGCAGTAGCTTAAAATGAAAAATTCTCCCTAATCGAAGTTTTACCACAGATAAATTTATTATACGAGGTGTTAGAAAAACTAAAGATGTTTGATAAAACTAAGTTATCAATTACGATCGATACACAAATAAATAGTAACTACGTTCGTTGTTGTGATCAGTGATATATATGTGATCATTTATGAATTCTTCTTCTTCATATAGTAGCCTGAGCTACTGAGGATATTCAGCCAATAACTCATTATTCCTTCAGGAATCGACTGATGTCACAGACCGTTCGTTTCACTAAGCGCTCACGACCGCAGTTTTTCCCGTCCACTTAATTGCGAGTGTAACTGTCGTTAACTCAAATGGAATGGATTATGAAACGTTTTGGGCGTTCATAAAAACACTACAAATGAAGAGGTTGAAAAAATGAAGTAGAAGTTCCATGAAGTGAAGAGGTTACGTAAACCTCAACAATAAGTTTCAATAATTGCTAGATAACTTTATTTATATTAGCAACTTTATAAGATTATAATCGTGAAAACTGAAAACTAAGCCACGTATTATTCATTTTGAGAATGTATTTCATCGTTATTCAGATGAGGAATTCCAAAGTAATTTCAGGTACATGGATTACACTGTGAATTTTGAAAATGTCATGTCTAATTGCATACTTAGATTATACTCTCAAATTTACTGCAATATGTGGAAGTAAATATTCCATTGATTCTTATAAGATTGAATAATGGAATAAGTTAAGGAATTAGAAATTAATTACGAATGACAGATAACAATTTTATCATATTTCAAAACTTGCGCCCGAAATATTCTCAACGTCCACTTCGACCCACCTCTTCAGATGGGTCGTTGTGACCTTGTCGTGAGCGAAAGTAATGACTCATGAGTGACGTTTTCAATATGACCACAACGACCGCGGTCATTTTGTGAAACGGATGCGGGAACGCACAAAAAGAGTGAATCTGGGGAATATAGTCCATCCCTATTCGGGAAAACTGCGAAATCCAATCTGTAAGGCAAATATTAACTCGGGAAACTAGACACTGATCACTCAGTACTTGTTTACTTACTCAATGATGCATTCACTAAAATTTAAACCACTATCAATTAGAGCCTCAGGTTGGGGATGATAAAAATGAAAGATAGCAGGGAGTTATGGGTATAAACAGTAAAGAAAGGATATCATTCAATGAAAGCGACCCTTTGACATGGTTTCTGTCTTGAGTCCACAGTCACAATGATCGTGGTCTTTAATTTTTATCTTGTGTTATGATGTGCATTGGTTAAGGTTAGACAATGATTACTTCTTGCTCTTTTCAAAGTGGAGTCTAGAAAAAAATTGAAATCATGAAACCAAGGTTGTGAGAGGTTCGGGTATAGCCGAAAGGTAGTACAGTACAGTACAGTCCATCTTTTCCAGAGCTCATGCATGAGACGAGGGTATAATTCACTATAATGTGTTCGAGATAAATAAAAGTGAATCGGGCATTTCTTTTCTATGCTGCAAGTTTATCAGTCTTCATTACCCATGACATATGATTGGGATTCTAAATTAACTCAATAGTTTTACCAATTTTAATAACTCCTATAATATATTCTGTTTCCTTTGTATCTAGACCAGGGGTCTCCAAACTACGGCCCGTGGGCCAAATCCAGCCCGCCAGTGTAATCAATCCGGCCCGCGACAGCCAATGATTTACTGTCATCAATCTGGCCCGCGACAGCCAATGATTACCTAATTGTTGTTACTATTGAAGAATACAGTTT
>WOGP01000823.1:2039-21759 GCA_015342065.1 Leptinotarsa undecemlineata | reverse complement strand
GCGTTTGGTGGTTTCTCCAAAACCAACCATTGGTAAATGGAATATCTCTCATGCTGTTGTGGTGCTGCAAAGGGGTGTTAGTTCTGTGTAACTGAGGTTTCATATTATATGAAGATGTCAATGTATCTCAACTAGACTCGTGGTTTCTTGTGAGTTATCCAAGTGTCAACCTTTCAAACTATTCCATGAATGTGTTGGTTATAACATGGAAAAGAGGCAATCCGTCGTTTTCCAGAAAGAATTCCCCTCTCAGTCGGAATTAGCAGTTCCTAATAATTCTATTATCTGGACAAGCTGCGGGAGACTGAATCTCTGGAACTGATGATCGGTAGTCCTTTTCCGAGTTGAGTTAAATATCTAGTACACCTCTCTTTCTATCGATGCAGTGGGATCTTCGTGTATTACCTTTTCTGAAAAACAGCTTCGATCTTCTACTCATAACTATAGGTATTCATCACAACGTTTTATGCAGATAACATCTTGATGGTGCTATCTCTTCCTGAGACACGTAGAACTTTTCCGTTCTGCTGATTCATTTTTATTTGCTCAGAGGTCGGCGCGAAAGCAATGATTCCTCTATATTCGTGAGCGGGCGGAAACTGATACTGATAACGTTGGGGTTTTGTGGTTGTTGTATTTACGGTCTTCAATTGAGGTATATTTCCGCATCAACAAACTCTACTTCCGGTTACAAGTATTCTTTATGTTTTGGCGAATCTTTGCGTACGTATTTTCGATCTTGGTGAACATTGATCCGTATTCCTCTTTCAAGGTTATCTCCTGAACTGTTCAGTGGCATCCTTCAGAAGGGTAGATCTCTTCCAATGGTAGTGGCTTCTTCCAATATGGATAAATCAAAAATTAAGTTCTTGAGTAACGTCTTTCAGTTTATGTGGGATGCTGAAGTTAGTCACTTTTAACGAACACGGTGAAGAGATAACAATGTAATTACAAAATTGACATTTTCTCATGGGATCCAGTGACTCACATTCGCATACGCAATGAAAAATCTGCTCCATTTTTGCATTGTCTACAGCCTGAGCCTCTATTATGAGCCCTATTTTATTAAGATGATTTTGGGGAGAGTTGTTATGTGACAAAACAATAAGTTTGTTCAGATCTTCATGACATTCTTAGACCAGTCTCGATAACACTCTTGGGTTTGTTAATGCTCTGAGGGTAGTTTGGTTGTCTGTAAAAATACTGAACTATTTCATGAGCCTCAAATTTTTGTTTCCTGTGCATTGCATGATATCATATACTTTTCTGAATGATATTAATGTGCGTTGATCTAGCCGATAGATGTGAAGTAAATTACTACATGTAGATACAATATATTTCAGCTTCCGTGTTTTCAGATAAAAAAAAGAAGAATGTAGATGGCTCCTAAAAAGAAAAAAATAAACTATCGAATTGCGACATACTTTTGGATACACTGTGGTGGTTGTTACTCCAAAGTATCCCACAGTTGGGCTCTCCAATGTCTGCTCCTGGAGCAAATCGAAATGTGTCTCCAAAAAGTTCGACTCCGAGTTGAAATATTCCTTGCATCCAGCACTAGCCAGTACGTTGTCCAGAATGTCTTCAGCTGATTGAAATTCACTATCACTTGGTTCACATTCCCTGAAAAACAATAACTTTTGAAGGAAAGGAAATTTCGAAACAGGAAATATATAACATCGATAAAAAAGAAGACAATTAAGCATCTTGATGGCTGGAAGGAAAATAGGCTCCTTTCCAGACTCAGTAAAGAAATGGCAGCTTTCTATTGAAGCAATGAAAAATTACTTACCCGCACTCTTCCGTTCTAGAATAACTCCCGATATTACTGTTTCCGCCACAACACCTGCTGCTACTAGAAGCTGATTCGTAGCTGAGATTGCTGCTGGAGGAACTCTCCGTATTGTTGTTGGTGAATAGACTAGTGAATATTTTCGCCTTCTGAAAGTTTCGGACGTTCCTTATATCATCAGCGCAGGTGCTGAGGTTGCCGATGATCTTTGGTGTTCTACGCATAATCTAGGAATGCAAAATATAACATGTTTATTAAAAATCTAGTACTATCAGAAATGTAATAGGTGAAAATAGAATCGAATGAAACATAAATCAATGTATACAGTGATGAAATTTGGGTGAAAAGTGTCAATTATCTAGTTAATAATACCCAAAAATGACTAAAGGATATTGAATACGAGGGATCTCAAATGAGTGGAATTCGGTACATTGGATGATATCGATGAAGACTTCATTTTGGAACTGAATGACTTATGGTTATATTTGTGATATCTGAAAGTACTCTTTTCAACTGATACGTTCAAAACGAAAGATTTCTCACGCAGTGAGAAATATCCACCATTACCTACAGTGAGAAATAATTTCTCACTGTTATCACGATAACCCAAGTTAGTCATGAATTGTTACATCTCAGATTGATATGATACGTTCTCCATGTTGACAGCTCTACGCCGACGATTCGCGTGCAATATCCAAGTAGCCCATTATCGGCGTTTCGATAACAACAAAATCGAGGCACTGCATAGTTATTGCTGTCAACTTACCCAACGAAAATAGTTTTACTGTTGATTGTTATAGTATAAACAGTTTAGATTTACTAAATATTGAATATAATGGATAACGAAGATTTAGAGTTGGAAAATATACCTCCAGAAATTGTTCAGAAAGCAGTATATGTTTGCAATAATTTGCTACCGAGCACATCAAGAGAAAAATATGAAATCGATTACAGAAACTTTATGGACTGGAAAATGAAAGCCAAGGTAAATTCTAGTTCCGAAAATATCTTGTTAGTTTATTTTGAAGAATCAAATCATCAACAATATGGTCTCAGTACTCGATGCTGAGGAGTACCTCAATTATGAAAAACTGTATTGATACATCAAAATACGTAAAACTTAGTGAATTTTCAAAATGCAAATCTGAAAAATATGCTCCAAAACAGTCAAAAACATTACTTTCTGAAGAAAATCAACAATTTTTAAAAGATATACCCGATGAAAAGTATTTGCTGATAAAAGTATGAATTGAAATTATTTAAAAAATAAACGTTCGGTTTTGATTTCGGGCTGCTTCAGCTATTGGCCTTACAGAGGCATGCCATTGTGATGAACTTCGATGACATAGAAGATCTTTAATAAAAGTACCCGATACTAAAACCAAAGTTCTTAGAAATTTCATAGTCATAGGAGAATTTTTCAAAATTTACAAATATGTGAAGCTTCGACCATGCACAATTGAAACAGGTTTTTTTTTAATTACAAAAATAGCAAATGTACGAAACAGCCTGGGGGGATAATTAAATTTGGCACCATGGCGAAAGAAATAGCGATATTTTTGCAATTACCGAACCCTGAATTATATACCCACTGGTCACTGTTTCCGAAGGTCATCTGCGACTATTTTAGTTAATGCAGGGGCAGATCTTCCAACTTTAAAACGCCATGGGGGTTGGAAATACAGCAATGTTGCTGAATCTTATATTGACAACTCCATAGCTAACAAAATGAAAATTTCAAAAAGGAAAGTAGAATCCATTCAGCCTCCAGTGCCATTAGAACCTAAACACAACAATGCTGTGGAAGCTCAGTACGTTTCCCCATCAACTTCAACCGCAGCTAATATTTTAATTATGGAAAACATGTTGAAACAAAACGATCTACCAGGAATTACTTACAAAATTGTTCAAATTTAACTGTTATTTACTATTTTAAATAGTTAAAACAAACTTCTACGCTGGTAAGAAATATGTCGTTTTTCCCACTTGTTGTTATTATTAGTAAATACTTATTATTAGTAAATATTAATAAGTATTTTATTAGTAAATAAATACTGATCAGTAAATAATGATGAAGAAGAATCTTTTCAGATAGGAAAAACGTTATCGAACATAGATAGTTGGATGAATGACTTGGAGAGAACATACACCAATCCAATGAAGGGAATAATTGTGGCTAGATGTCATAGTGACAAAAAATATTTCTATAAAAGAACTGCTGAGAACGAGCAGAAGCTCCTGAAAAAGAATATGAAAGAAAAGTGTCATATTTTTGTATAGATAAACTCGATGAAAGAAGTGACGAAAAATAACAATCTTAATCAGAGTAGACAACTATTTGAATGTCTTGAAAGAATGCAATTAGTTTTCAATTGTAGAGTTATTGATCAGTGAATAGAATGGAAAAACTACTAAAGTTCTGAGAGTTCGAGAAAATTTCTTCGAAAGAAGTAGGGTTTTAACAATTCAACAAACTTGGCTAGACTAAGAGCGACACTGGTAAACAAGAGGGAATTGCAACAACTTCTGATAAAATTGAAACAGTAAATTATGACCTTACTTGATAAAGAATAAATATATAAGGATTTTATGAAACTACCAGTTATTACTACTACTACATAGATAGATTCAATGAAATTTCATGATATTTTACTCATAAGTTTGTGAGTTATTGAGAGACTCTAGTTTTGTTATTTTCAAAACAATGGAAGAAAAATAATTTCGTGTTTCAATTTTACACTGTTTTTTGAAAGAAAAAATACCGTTCACGAAAAGCCATGGCTTGAAAAGTGTTATAAGGACTTCGCTCCAATTAAACGTTTGTTTGCTGACTTCAAACGTGGTCGTAGAGATACCGATGATGCAGAACGCAGTGAACGTCCAAATTAGTCAGTAACACCAGATAACATAAAAAAAAACACAAAATCGTTTTGAATTATAGAAAAATGAAGTTGCGTCAGTTAGCTGACATTGTAAAGATATAAATAAACGTGTTGACTTTATATTGCATGAGCATTTGACTATGAGAAAGCTCTATTCAAAGTGGGTGCCGCGCGTGCTCACTGTTGAACAAAAACAAGAACGTCTTGATGATTCTGAGCAGTGTTTGGTTACGTTTAATATCAATAAAACTAATTTTGAACATTTCCTTTCCTAGGTCGGGGATTTTTCAGCCGAGGTGTTACATTTCTCCCAGAGAGGATGGTTTATTTCCAGCTCTTCTTCTAAACGAACTATTCTCACAAAATTGTATAAAACTAGTCTGGCGTGGAACTAAGTATATACCACCCAGTTGGTTGGCAGCAAGGGTGGTATATATACCTAAAGTGGACCGGAGAGAGCCACACCCTAAATCGGGTCGACGAATCAGTCTAACATCCTTCCTGTTTAAAGGACAAGAGGATATTGGACAGACACATCAGGAGGGTAGCATTATATGCACCTTCCTGAATAACCACAAGTATGCTTATCAAAACAGCAAATCGACAGATTCAGCATTAAACAACCTTGTAGAGAAAATCTCCCAATCCCTTGACAACAAGGATATTGCGGTTGCTGTATTTCTTGCTATTGAAGGAGCATTTGACAATGCACTACCTGAATCTATAGGATTGCCTCTAGCTAGGAACGGTATAGAATCGAACAAAACTGGCTGGATCTATACTATGCTGGTAAAGAGAACTGCAACTACGACAATTTAAAGAGAGGCTATTAGGTTCACCAGGGGCTGTCCTCAAAGTCGGGTACTACCTCCCCTTCTGTGGTCGCTACTGATAGATCGTCTGCTTGATGCCCTCGACAGAAAAAAAGTTGATCTATAAGTTTATGCAGATGACCTTATCATCCTGGCAAAAGGTACACGTTGAGAAGGGTAGCTTGTGATATCCTCAAAAGCACGTTGGACGATGTTCACAGTTGGTTCCTGAGGGAGCAGATGTCTGTCAACCCCAGCAAAACTGTGTTAATCGCCTTCTCCAGGAGAAGAAAATTGGACGATTTAACGCCACTTTCTCTCAATGGTGAAGCCATTCCATTTGGAACGGAGGGAAAATATCTTGGCATTGTCCTTGATAAAGGACTAACCTGAAACGCTCACTTGGAAAAATTTTCACACATAGTTAGACTGTCTTTATGTCTGACTAATGATCACTTATGCTGCAATTGCCTGGTGAACGTAGAGTTTACAGAGAACGGCCCAAGACAAGCTCTCTGGCTTACAGAAACAGGCTTGTCTAGCTACCAGTGGTGCCACCAATACCACACCGTCAGCGGCCATGGAGATCCTTCTAGATCTACCTACTATCCACATTCTTCTGGAGAGAGAGGCTAGAAGGACTGCATACAGACTTGTGCAAATTGCCAATTGCTTAAATCAATTCAATGCAGAGAGCAACAGACTGTTGGTTGACACTGGAAGTCACAGCATTCTGGAAATTGCCTCTGGTTTATATGCTCGAGTGTGAATAGGTGTGATCCAGAATAAATCCTTGCGGGTTGCTTTGGTGGGTCGAATAGACCCACTCACTTTAGATCTCACCTAACCTACATTGCTTAATATGTTTTGAGAGGATCCGCATCCGCAGTTGATCAGAATTATTCTGAAAATAGAACCTGCTAGAGGTAGCTCAAAATGTGATTATGTGAGTGATAACGAAATTACAAATTATAATAATGAATTAGCTTCCTTATGGTCTGCTCTGCTGAACAAGTCATCTCTTCTGACTATCCGGATTTGAGTCATATGGACCACTGTCCTATGCATTAGAGCTTCTCAAGGGTAATTGATTTATTGAAATTCAAGACAGTACTTTCGTATGTAATTTCACAGTTATTTGGTGGTTTTTCTCAAGATATTTTAGAGCTAAAAACATTTCTTTGAGGTCTAGGAATATCGAGCTCTCCATTATCAGACTGTTGAAACCTTCTAGATGTAGAACTGAACCATTACTAACTATCCACTGATGTTTGTTGATGTTACAATAAGAAAATCTTAATTTAACTGTTGTCCCACTGTTTACTGGCATATCCATACTCAAAACACTATGAGAGAAATATTGTGTCAGCAAAGTTCAGTAATAATAGTAGAATATTCTATTGAATCACCCAGAATATTTTTTGTAATTCATAATGCTGGTCACGCAAATACTTACCCTTGGAGTGCTGTTAACCTCCGCTATAACATTCGTTGTTGTGACCAAACTAGCTCGAGAGCTGATGCTAGATAGCTCGGATAAACTTTCCGGACTGGCTAAAGGAGCCAACCCCAGCCAATCGTCGTGGATCAAGTCCACCTTGGGACTAGTGCAACTCCGCAAACTCAAGCTGAAGGTTTTCATGATCACCTTGGGCTCGGAAGGAGTACGAAGACTCATATTGGGGGACGGCTTGCCTTTCGTTAAGGGGGTTCTCCGCAGTACTGGACTAAGAGAAAACTTTTAGAAAAAACTTACTTCACTGTGTCAACTCACCTGTGTATCGCACTATTGTTTTTTATGCACACACCATTGTGGGGGGCTTGGTGGAGAAAGAGGGGTGAGGGTTGACTTCTCGTTGAGTAGTAGCCATTGGTGAGAGACGAGTTACTCGAAGGGCTCTGCAAGGAGGTGAAGCTGGTTTCCAGAAAAAAGTTGGGGATGGATGTAGCGGAGACGTAGTTTCCTGAAGGGGCTTCGCTGGTGGAGGAAGAACGTTGGGGTTTTTTGGGACCCAGGGTGGTTACAACCTGGAAAATTGCGTGTTTTCTGTTAACATGGATATTGTCGAGTGTTTGTTGTTCCCCAGATGGAAGTAGCAAATTCGCTCTTTTCCATATAGTTTCACCTATCTAGTCAAAAATTTGAAGAGATAAGCTGGCATGAAGCTGAGTTTGATGTGTTTACAGTCCTACCTGATGTTACATTGTGAAACTATCACAAACCATTGGTTATTTCTAGACTAATAGTGACTGTCTGCCCAAATGGTGTGAACGAGATTCAAATATTTCTCAATGTTGACCGATTCGGAAAAAATGCAGATCCTTCAGAAATTATAATGTAATTATTGTACCCCCTGAATACTATCCTAAACGCACTAAAACATTTCATCCTAACTTCAATAATATAAGCCCTGGTTTTTCTCACAGTACCATACAAGAAAAATTTAAAAAATCATATCGGCAGAAAAATAACAAAACGGGGTTGATCCGGAACTAGCTGAGAAGTGGAGTAACTAAGATCTGAACTATAGCATCCAAATTTGGTGCAGATATTGAAGGCTGCTGAACGCAGAGAGATTTCCTATGTTTTGCGGTTGTATGTTGTGTGGTTTATACTGAGGCCTAGTTGGTTTTGATGAAATCAACATATCAGTATGTATTTCAGCACCTTTACAACATGTCCGCGAGTTAACCCTCCGGAATCAATTGGACTTTGCTTCAAATTAGAGAACTTTTCTATTAGGTCATTTCTTGTAAGAAAAAGTATGGTGAGATTACTTATGCTCATCGAATAAAAAGTCAATGGAAAATTAATGCAATGTGGTAGTTAATATGTTGATTTCCTTTCCGTTAACGGCAGTCGAAAGAGATATATGATGGTGTTTGTGGATAATTGTTTGAATTGGCTCATATAATGAACGACGCTTCACTGCATATACAAAACCTTTTTCTGAGACAAGGAGGGACTTCCTAGGTCCTATTATCAAGGAATACGTACAGACGTAGATATTTTGAATTTGAATTATGAGTACGTACCTTTGCGTCTCTTCTTGACACAGTTATTAGACTGATTTGATTTATGTAGCAAGAACTATTCAAGAAAACCAAATCCTTATAATTGTTACATAGAAGTTTTTGCTAAAATACATTTTGAAGAAACCTATTCAATTAAAAAAATACCCTTGATAGTAATAAGTATAACACAAAAATGTCAAATTTGGAGTAAGAACAAAGTGAGTTTCGAGCGTCTCATGAGAAATAAATTCATATACAAAAATTTTTCAAGTAATTGAAAACAGGGTGTGAGTTGAAAACCTTGAAACAAGGTAAAAATCTTCGTATGATATTTCGAAAAAGTTGTTCAGTGTTATCCGGAAATACTCAGCCAAATAGTCACTTTAAATTAAACAATGATGGTAGGGGTGAGTGCAAGTTGTAATTGTTACCAGATATAACCAAAAAAGGACTAAATACTACAAAAACCATGCATATCTGACTGCAAAATGTGATGGGCATCTTCAGTAACAACGTCAACAACAAGGATGCTTTTTTCAATACGTTGAGTTCTTATTACGTATCGGGAAATTGCATTATATATGAATACCTACATGAAAATGCATCTATCTATAGACATGAAGCTGGATAATTCATAACTTAGGTAGTTTTGAAGATCTAGGCAGACTTAAATTGACACTTGAACAATCTCTGTTTTCAAAAACTTTGATGTATGTCGACAACTTGGCGTATAGACTATTTTTAAAGTTATTGAATCATTAAGATTTAGAAAAACTAAATTCGTTCAGGTGTACTTGTATCGCAACCATATCATTCGGATAAGTTAAAGAACAATGGTATGATCAAGTAGTTTTCAATGAAATAGAGTTTTTGAATATACAAGGTGAGTCAGTGAAAACAAAACTGTCAATTGAAATTTGAAATATCACTCACCAAATGAAATAATCAGCTTCTTTATGGAGTCGGGTTTGAATCGTGAATGTTTCTATTTACTTTGGATCTATTTCATCCTACCTAATTTGCTCATCCAGACTTTGTCCATTGAAAAACTTTGTTGTAATAGTGCATTTACAGTTTTCATAATAATATTTAGTTATCAATTCTCATTTCGCGGTTGAATTAACTAGATACTATGAAAAAAATGTTGAATCAATATTATAACGGTTGGAATAAAAAAAATGTAACATTCTGGTGGTTTCATTTTCATTGACCCTCTATGTTAAATTCATATAATATCATACCATAACACCTATAAATAATTGTGGTTGGCTTGTAAGCCTGCTGGAAGTGGGAATAGCATCCCCAGTTGGGGTACACCGAAGGGCAGACACCACACCGAGTGTTGGAAAACAGTGGATAGGTTGTGGCGACAAAGCGTAGCAATGTCAAAATAGGGATAATTTTGTAAGGCTACTGTACCTGGTATCGGGCGGGGGCGGTTTGACTTCCACAGGGGTGGTACCCCTGTTCTGCGAACCGTGTGATCTTCTCTCTGCTTTTTGTTGTACCTGTCCACACACCTTGCTGTCAGACACAAAAACGGGCGACACCAAATTAAGTGGACATGCCAAATGCAACATGGAAAACAAGAACGTCACGTTGCCATTTGAGACAAGCTTTCATTGATATATTTATCAGAAAAGTTGTTTTCATGAATATTTTTTGAATGGAGGATGGTGATTGCCAACCTCAAATGACAAACAATGTAAGAAATAGTTGTGGATCTAAACAAATACGAAATTTCATACCCTTACTTGTTACATATTCACCTAAAACATGTTTTACACCTAAATTTACCTAAAATGAGTTTTACATATAGTCTTATAAATATTTCATTATACAATTGCTTAGTCAGGCAAAACTATACTAACAAGGTTGTTTCCTGGTTGGAAACCCTCAATAGGTGTCAATAACGTTATGTAATATCCTCTTCGAATATCAATATCAAAATGATTGAATACATATATAACTTATTTTCAATGATTACAAGAATATCTGCCTATACAGATTACTCACAATGATTTGTTTGGACGAATCATATTGCAAAATGGGATTGAGACTTTCTGTTCAGAATTTCATGATATCATTCTATACCAAGTTATAACTATGAGACCTGTAAACAATCTGCACGAATTGATATCATATTTTTGAACTCTCAGTTGGTCCTACGTTGGGCGCCATAAAATAAGATCCACAAATCACGAAGGCAGAGTTGACCGAGTCAGTTGTTATTCATTTCAATTTCTATCTGCAAAGTTTTGAGATCAAACTATGAAAAAAGTAGATGAGACTGTACATAACTTCATCAAAGTGTTATCTCTATTTGAAAACAGTTAATTGTCATCGGTAATTTAGCCTACTCAGGGCTTTTGATAAATACTGAGGCAATTTACAATGAAAATAAAAAAATACTTTAGTTTTCGTGACCGATTTATTACAAATCTTATACTGAGTGTTCTTAAGCTGATGCATCAACGGAATGATAACATTTACTCCTAACACGGAGAGCAAACGAACTCTTTGAATTACTCAAAATAATTTTTGGCGAGAACTACCTCAGATGATCTCAATTCTACTGGGGACTCTAAGGTCTAAGGAAGTGAAGAATTTAAAAATAGATATGTGTATTATTTAGATGAAAAGATGACGTTAGGAATATTGAACGAACAAACTTTCAGAACCATATTTTATGATTCTTGATACAAATTGAAATATGTTGATATATCAAAAACTCTTCGAGTTTGAATCATCTGAGGGAATCCAAACTGTGTCGAGGTGATAAAATAATGTTACTGTGCTCATTGGGATGGAATAGTAAAAAATATACCAACACATATATACAATTTTTATTTCATGAACAAGTAGTGACGAGTGAAAGAATTCAAGAATTCTTCAGACATTCAATAACGTTAGACTAAGTGCTTCAAATTTCCATTCGATGGGTAATTTGAAACACACCTGCACATCAACCTGACGAACATATCCTAGACAAGCGCAATCATAGAGTTAAATATTCAACTGCGCTACTGCTGGCTTCTTCTAGAGGAGCAACACCATGTCGGAATGCTACAGAGATCTACATTAAACATCGAAAGCGTCTCTAACCATGCAACATTCAGTCTAAGTCATCCTCGATGGTGTAAACATGAGCATCCAGGAGGTGATCGTGCACAGTATGGCATACCTTGTTCAGAGCTTCTAAGACTTTGTCGGGCATATGATCTTGAATCATACTTGGAGAGATAAGAACCTCGTCGAAGTCTAGGTTGCTCGCCCAGAGGGCCTGGTAGACTGGGTCCTTCTTCTTGAGAGCTTGTCTGCAACATAATGGTGTATGGAGAATAGATGAAGAGGAGTACTACTATCAAATGCATGGAAAGAGCATACAAACAAGTTTTTTGTGAGTTTATCACGATAAACTTATTCGATTAATATTCAATGTAATACAAAAATTATTATATTACATCTAGAAATAAACTAATGAGTTCCGCATTGTGAACTGTGAATTCAGGTACTCAATCAAGCCAAATATCTTTATTAGTACCTATAGGGATGGTATATAAAGGCTAATGTAATGAACCATTGTTAGTTTAATGTATGGGTTTGAACATGTCCTTATAGGATGAAACTGCAGTAACGTTAGTTACAAATAAAAGTGGTAAAAACATAGAAAGTTTCAATTTTCTTTTCTTCATTATGATTTCCTACCACGTAGTAACGGGTACATCCATCAATTTATTAAAACAGTTGTTGTTCTGTTTGACTCATATCAGGTGATTCATTTCATTTGGAGACCATTGAGATATAGTCTTCATTTAAATGGCATCCAAAAAATCAATTGAGCTATGAGCCTTCATGTTAGCAGACTGAGAAAACTACGACTATAACTAATATTCTCCAGTTTTTTTATTATCATATGAAACTTTCAAGTAGGCATTATAAAGAGAATAATTTAGTTTTTATATGTACGTCATTGTTCTGGAGATGACTTGATTCAATACCAAAGTTTGAACATAAACACACATCAATAGATCTACCACTCGACACCACAAAAGTATAAAAAAACACTGGATCATTGTTCTTAGTGCATATTACATGCAATGGTTTCACTTCCCAACTTTACTAAAAAGCATCTGTAGCAAAAAGTCCTTGAAATGCAAGGAAAAATATGTTATTTACTTGGTTACTTTTAGTTTCATAATCTTATAAGGCTTTCGCCTTCGGAATTATTAGCAAAACTGTTCACACTATCAGACTTTTTACTACAATTTGATGTTACCACAAACTCTATTTTCATCAATCGACACTGAGTTCATTATTTTATTGGGGCAAATAGTCCACATGCCTGAGTTCAATGAAGCAAATGAAGGTTTTTTTGAAAACAAAAAATAAAACTTCAACTCTTCACTTTTTTTCATTGATCATGCAGAAGGTACGGGTAAGTACTTTTCATTATATTAATATTACCTCCATCGTTTTTCATACTTTTGTCTGAAATTGTTAAAATACTTGGTTAGTAATGGTTAGTGTTAGTGTTATAAAGTTTCGAAGTCAGAATTTGTGGGAACGTGAACAAATTTACAAAAAATGTAACAACAGATAAATAAAAAGTTTGATTCAAGTTAATAACTTATAATGATTTCATCTCAAAATGTGTCAATAGTGATCATTCCAAGTCACATTTTTGAACACCAATCATGGAATTCTACAAGGTTCCATATCAGACAAAACTAAGCAGCACTTCAGCACTAATTTATTGATATTTAGCAATAAGGCTTTTGACACATCAGAAAATGATCACAGTTAAACAGGACTATTCAAATTCGTTTCTGTACATGGGTATCTCGTAAACGATAAGAGATAGAGTGTCGGTTAAATTGTGGCAAGGTTGTGTATTTTAGAGATCTATTCAATGATGTAAAAAATAGAATATAGCTCTTTTGGTTATGAAGATATACAGGAAAAACCAAAAACTCCCAAATTATTTTTTTGACTATATCTTCTTTATTCACAGACATATTGAAAATCAGTACACATTTTGCTATTGGCACTTGATGTGGGCTCTCAGAATATATCCATGAATCTTTTATACAGGGTGCCACCTGACTTGGGCCACCCCATCTTTGAATTTTTAAATTCGGACCTGTATTTTTTGTTGTAGTTTTTGGATCGTCAACTCGTTTTGTATGTTACAACATTAGTTGTCAGTATTTTGATTTGAGTTTTAAGTTTGTTAACTTCAAGTCTGACAAATGGTTAGATTAACGGAAATGCATAAAACAGTTCAACAAATGATTGGTTACAGAGAACACAAGAGGAAACAGATCGCCTATTTCATATTAAATTTCCTAATATACTGCCCATATCTCGAGGAACAATAAGCAAAATAGAGAAGCAGTTTCGCCAGCTTGGTCATCTGAAGCAGTTGCCAATGCTATGAGTGATGAACTCAAATTAGATGTAATGCTCAAGTTTGAGGAAAACCCACATACATCGAGTAGACATGCATCCACTACATTCAATGCTAGTCATACATCGATAGTTAACATATTAAAAGAAAATAAAATGCATCCCTATAAAATGATACCTACTCAGGAGCTCATAGAAAACGATTTTGATGGAAGAACTTATTTTTGTTAGCAAATGATAGACATGTTAGATAATAATATCACCCAATTAGAAGGCGTTATGCTTTCTCATGAGTGTACTTTGCCCCTTAACAAATTATAATTTACATTTGACGTGTTTCGAGATTTTGTTGAAATACCTCTGCAGTGTAACCGAAATAATGAATATATTCCATTTGGCTTTTACACACTCTATCTTTTCAAAATCATACAAGAGTTGTTGTTATCAAAATCCTGTTAACATAATTATTGCTAGTGATTCTTGAAGACCCAAATACATAATGCGCTCGCTACATATACCATATTTGAAAGAATATACAGGGTGGTACTGACTTCAATATTTTCCAGTCCAACTGGCTCTTGGCTTCAATATTCCCACAAATTTCAACCCAAGCTCAAATCTCATAAAAAATTATTTTACTTGTTAGATAACTAAAATTTTCTAACTCATGCTGGTACAAACAAATCTCATACTTACTGCCCAGTTGTTGGATGGTGTCTTACTATGAGAACAATTCTTCCTGGTGGAAACAGTGGTTGATGAGTGGTAAGAGCAATACTGCTATCAGAAGTATGTAATCCAAGAGATCTAGCGTTCTCTTTGCATCTCATATACTCGCAGACATCTTTCTCTCCTGTGGACAGTTCAACAGCTGACGTAGGTTGGGAACAGCCACAGCAAAGAACGCTGCACGCTATAGTCTTCCACTGAAAATGGTCGAAAGTAATAGTGGCGATCTCTAAAATCCATAGGTCATAATAGTTATTTATACATGAAGGATATTAAGTAGATATACACATCTCCTAATACTCGCGATGCACTTCAACTTTTGAGTGCAAGTAGCCCGACATTGCATGCACAATATCCATTCAACTTTGGTTGAACATCTTTATTTTATAATATTTGGCCTATAAACTTTGCTGGGAAAGGCTGTATTTATTTATTAGAGAAACAATTTTGCCAACTCTGAAACCTAAAAAGTTGCATGAAGCGGGAAAATAAAACAATTCTTCCTCGATGAACTCGTGACACATCTTCCCCTAACAACATATAGACGTCCAAGTACATCCCATTCGTGTTTCTGGATGTACCTTTGGAACAGTGAAATTCCCCCAGAGTTTATTCGGTTGTGTACCAACTGGTACATCATACGTTGTTCAAATTATGTTATCGGAATTCCCATTCACAAATTTGTAAAATAAAAACGGAAAAAATGGTAAACTACACAGGCAATGGCGTAATTGATAAGCAATTACCTATAGCTATTCTATAGCAACAAGTTGCATTTAAAAGTACCGCTTCAACTCATCGAATGCAATACAAATGAGTATCTCCAGAGGGCGCGATTAAATTTATCTAAAACTTTTTTAGTGTTTATGTTTTTCATTCATAGTTCGTTTGAGGTCTAGGTATATTTTTAAACGAAATTGTCGTATCAGGTTCCTGACTTGACACGAAAGTAGAAAATTCTTAATTCTGAAGTGCCTTTCTTCTTATATTAGGCAAAGCACAGCTCTACTGAGCTCTCGTAAAAAATAAGTCACAGCTCTAATTATTATGAGACAAGCTATTATGAGACGAGCTAATAAGCTCGGGTAAAAAATGAGTCGCAGCTCTGAATATTATGAGACACGCTTTCGAAAGCCCAAAAAACATATGGTAATATCTGAAATATGATGAAATTCTACAAATGAATTATGCCGACCAAGTGCAATATACAGAGAAGAAAAACAAATTCATGTCAAAATGAAAGACAATCCCAAGTTATAGAATGCAAGTTGAAGATGCGAAATCAACATTGAAATCTCCTGATTAAGCTAGTGGCAACGTATGATAGTTTTCTTCCAATTCCTAAAAGCCTAGTCGACCATAAATGCCCCTATAATAATATACGAAACGCAACTCTCCCTCTTTCTATCTTCGCTAACTTATATCTCCCTCTTAACTTCCGTTCGCCACACTTTTCGTAACACTCTTATCAATCATTCACCAGCTTACTCTCTGAGAAAAGCGTGCGTAAAGAAGTTTTACTTTAGAAATTTTTTGAAGAAAGGCCATACTGAATCACCTACGAACAAGACCAATTAGAGTACGAACAGTAGTTGCACTGGACATCTTCGGAGAACAACTCGGATTCTTTATAGTAAAAAATCCTTTGAGAAGGTCGGCTTGGATGAAACATTCAAAAATGAAGTTCTGTATTATAAAAAAATATTCCTCAGTTTTTTTACGAAGTGGGAATAAGTTTCTACCCTTCTAAATTCCTCCAATGTCAGCAATACATCCTTTCTTTTTGTTAAGTTTAGAAACATAGCAAGGTCCGCAGGTTTTCTTTCTGATCAACACCACGACAGTTCAGTGTTTTTAATTTTCTCTCAGACACATTGAACTAGCAAAAGAAAAACTTTACCAGCCTTATGAGTGCTCCTGAAAATGAGAAAGCTGCATCAACAACAGCAACCTTCATCGGACAATTATTCGGAGGTAAAACAATATTTGTCTAGACATACAGCGAGTTTGGAACCAGAAGCAAGCTTGAAGATAATTTCAGGGACTACAGATCTCATTTCCCCGCCAGTTGGACCAACTGAATGTTCAAACTCTTATGGACCTTGTGGAGATTTTTACAGGGGACAACCAATATCACTGCAAACAATGCTACAAACTGACTGACAGAGAGAGGATGATGAATACAGTAAGATTCCCAAGTTCCAAAGTTACTGGGTCCATTCAACCACGAGGATCACTTGTGGCACACCTATTCAAACTCAATACACAGCTTCTTAAAGCAGACATTCTTAAAGCAGAATACCTTGGACCAGGTACGTAAGACACGTACGTAAGGTTTCTTGCGATGTATTTCAGTTTCCCCTGCTATTCCTTGACTGCATAGGAAACTGCAGTCGACAGCCAGTAGATACTCATAATCCTCTAAAGTAACCTGTAGCCATCCAGACTGGAATATATACTTCTGGAATCATCATGCTTATGGAACATGTCCTGGAAAATGCCATAATGGTATACTAAAAGGATCCAGATGCTGGGTAGAAATTGAGGTTGCCGGATATTCAAGGTACAATATTCATTACTTTAACGATCGCAGACTTTCCCATATTAAGGCATCGTTAAGTTAGTTAAATCTGACGATACAATAAATTTAGTCATTCAGAACTTTTTCCTCTCTGGTTTGGATGCATCACCATTGGTACATAAGGGATCGCTGCCCTGCTTTGGGGAGTTTGTTTCAACTGATGCAGATTCTGCTTTCACTGTTCTTGAGGAGGCTATAAATCTCTCTCTGACTGCATCTACCCAGTCTACTAAGTTTGTTAACAAGATCAAGAGTTGTAAAACTGGGAACCTCTTTTTTCTGATCTGCTGTTGAGTGAAGGAGAGTTGTGATAGTTTAGTCAACTGTTCTAACACTCCACGCTGCAGAGTGCTCCAAATGTGCTGTACAGCCATTTGGAAAACACCCTTAATCATTGCAAAATATCTGAATTTGAGGGATCCAGAAAAGTATATAGCTCATTGCCTGCGTCGAACTTCGGCAATTTTTCTGCTAGAAATTGGAGACGGTGTCACTACGTTGAAGTGCAATGGTGAATGGGAAATATATCCACATCAAAAATGGGGTTGTGGGTATATCTTCTTGAATAAGCATAATGTCACAGAAACCTGACACTAATAAAATGAAACATGATTCAACAACGTTGATATAACATAGGATCCTTTCACACAGTTTTTGTAAAATCGACCAAATAGTATTAAGTGGGTATTTGAATAATATAAAATTTGATTTCATATATTTTGATAATGCAAGGTTTTCAATTGATTGAAAACAAATTGTTATTTTGTTTTAAGGTCCTCTTACACTGAACTGCACTATATTCTTGCTTGAGTAGTGAGACGTAAAGAAACTTATACATACTTTCGGATCCACACTTCTCTTGATGGCATTGATGAGATCGGTCCTCAGTGTTTCCATCTGGTGAAGGCCTATTCGAGGCACGACGTCTTTTCCCACCACCACTGACACTGTGAACTCTTTGGTGTACTCCACGGCAGGGGAAGAGAGAAGCCCCCCGGGGGGAGAGTAGCAATAACACAACAGACTGGGATGTCTCTCCCTCAATAGGATACCCAAAATACTTGCCGTCCCAGCACCTGAAGAAAGAGAAATGGTTATGTTAAAGTCAGAATAGTTTGATATTGAAACTAGTTAATACAGTTCATTGTATGATTTTCACTATAAAGAGTTTTCCAAAAACTGCGACACGTGTTTCGCTATACAATAGCTTCCTCAAACGTAAATTATTTACGTTAACTGATTAACTGTGCTTCGCGACACGCGATTCGCTATATAATAGCTTCCTCTAACGTAAATTGTTTACGTTAACTGGTTAACTGTGATTCGTGACAAGCGTTTTGCTATACAATAGCTTCCTCAAACGTAAATTGTTTACGTTAACTGGTGAATTATGTTTCGCGACACGCCTTTCGCTATACAATAGCTTCCTCAAACGTAAATTTTTTACGTTAACGGGTTAATTATGCTTCGCGACACGCCTTTCGCTATACAATAGCTTCCTCAAACGTAAATTGTTTACGTTAACGGGTTAACTGTGCTTCGCGACACATATTTCGCTATACAATAGCTTCCTCTAACGTAAATTGTTTACGTTAACTGGTTAACTGTGATTCGCGACACGCTTTTCGCTATACAATAGCTTCCTCAAACGTAAATTGTTTACGTTAACGGGTTAATTATGCTTCGCAACACGCCTTTCGCTATACAATAGCTTCCTCAAACGTAAATTGTTTACGTTAACGGGTTAATTATGCTTCGCGACACGCCTTTCGCTATACAATAGCTTCTTCAAACGTAAATTGTTTACGTTAACTGGTTAATTATGCTTCGCGACACACCTTTCGCTATACAATAGCTTCCTCAAACGTAAATTGTTTACGTTAACTGGTTAACTGTGCTTCGCGACACGCGTTTCGCTATTCAATAGCTTCCTCAAAGGTGAATTGTTTACGTTAACGGGTTAACTGTGCTTCGCGATACGCGTTTCGCTATACAATAGCTTCCTCAAGCGTAAACAGTTTACGCTTGAGGAATCCATCGTATAGCAACACACGTGTCGCAGGTTTTGTAAAACCCTTTATACTGAAAATCATACAATAAACTGTAATGATGCGTTTCAATATGGATTTTCATCAAGTATCGGCCAGTTCTATTCAATAATATTTCATTTTTGAAATGAGTGTATTCATTCACACCAATAGATCGAAATATGATCGCATTTCATCTTACCATAATGTAAATACAAGAAAGTGCAATTATTTTTACATGAATCCCGTCAAATATAATATAACCACTAACTCACCTTCTTACTTTGGGCTAAAACTTTATAACAAACTGCCCGAATTAGCCATTAGCCATCCTTGAAACATAACATTAGAACATAATTTTTATACTATAGATGAATTTCTCAATCTTCCATAATTTAATGAAGCTGGAGTTGAATGAAGTTGATATGTTTTGTATGCATATGACAATCTTTCAAGTATGTTTGGTTTAATTT
>WOGP01000822.1:0-18373 GCA_015342065.1 Leptinotarsa undecemlineata | reverse complement strand
TTATGATTTCCTACCACGTAGTAACGGCTACATCCATCAATTTACTGTTGTAATTTCCTCTGAATGATATTTAATTTCTTGGCAATCTATAACTACTTTTTGTTTGCGCTGTATCAGCTGATACCATATCTCTTCCATCTTTTATAACAAAATTTCATGATCGAGACTGTCAAAAGCTTTTACCAGGTCTAGAAAGATATCCATTGATATATTTTTTTTTTTCATATATATTAGTAACTTTTTCTATGAATTCATATACATATTGCTGTCTCAATGGAGTTTCCTTTCGAGTAGTCATGTTGCGAGTGACTCTACAATTTTTGGGTATAGAAATAGCTCAGAAGTCTGAAACACATTGCAAGTTCAAACACTTTGGAGAGAGATAGTAGCAAGCTTACCGGCCTATGCTTTTCTATGAGTGTTGGGTCATCTTTTTTAAACAGTGCTGTTTTCAAGTTGTCTGGGAATGCACCAGTTGTACCGGTATCCAGTACCGGGGTAATTTTTTAGTTTTTGGCACAATTTAATTCATCAATAGTTATCACTATTAAGAAAAATGACTTCCTACTTAACGGTATATTATTTCTGAATTCAATATGTGGTAGATCTTTCAATAAATTGGGGGCTACGCTGAGAAAGTAATTGTTGAAATTGTTACTGACTGTATATGGGTCACCTAATATTTGCAATTCATTTGTGGTTTTGTTTGTACCTTTGATTTCTTTCACAATTTGCAACAGACATTTTGATTTATTGTTGCTATTTACAATGCACTTTTCATAATGTTACTTATGTGATTTTAGGTTAGCTTAGGTCCAAAGTGAGTGGGTCTATTGGACCGTCCACCGCGACTCGCAAGGGTTTATTGTGGCTCACACCTATTCACACTCGGCCAAATAAATCCAGTTTCTAAACAAAGCCCATTAGTTTGTATAGTGAGTAGTTTTTCAGGTCAGATGGTAAGAGCACGGCTATGCCGAACTCTACAGACCTGATTCGTTCCCCATAGAGGCAGGCACAAAGTATATGCTCTGTTAATGAGGTAGTCGGATGGTCAAGTTGGAAGAAAAATTCCCACCTCGATACCCATGACAACCTTCCCATATGAGGGTTTTTGCACGTCAGCTTCACCTGACGATGCCTCAGATTCAGCCGTGCAGCGCTTTTTCGCCTCTGGTTTTGGTGAATCATCACTTGAGCGCAAACGTTTGCTAACCTGCTCATGGGGGTTTGTTTCCCCATCTGAGACAGATTAGGCGTACGCCGCTCAAGAATTTGGTGTAAGGCGGTTTTATAAGGTACCCCGCTCCTAAGGACCGTTGGGTCGTTAAGGATCGTAGTTACTCGACATCCATCTCCTCTATAGACTCGCTCCTGAATTAAATTTACAGGGAGGTCTGTTGGAGTCGTAAACTGGACATGCATCCCCTCTGTAGACTCGCTCCTGAACTAAATTTACCGGGAGGTCAGTTGGAGTCATAAACTCGACATCTATCTCCTCTGTAGACTCGCTCCTGATTGAAGTTTACAGGGAGGTCAGTTGGAGTGGTGAGCTCGACATCCATCTCCTCTATAGATTCAGCATCAGAAATAATTTTCAAGATAACTCTGTCCTTAAAACTTCCACGAGTAGCTAGGGAAAGAAGGCCAGTCAAGGCAGAGCCCCGCATTACCGTGTCATTTATTTTCTCGACACGGATTCACACACGTTAAGATTAAGTCATCGTTGGGATGCAATTCGGTTAGGCAATAAAAGAACCACAAGTGATTCTGTCATTCCCGTATCCAACGGGGCTACGTGGCAGCAGGCATCCGATGGCCGGTTTGCTCAACCCCCACATCCCAAGCCAATGCACTCGTCGAAAACGATATGCACATCGGTTCAGGCAGTGAAATTTAAACAAAGACAGCCAACCCGCCTTGAAATTTTTCAAATATGACATATATCAGGCAAGGATCCACAGCAATAACAAACAGCAGAAATACATCTGATAAACCTCATTTGGTGATTCTTATTAACGAAGTATTTGTATATCAACAACTAATTGAAAAAAACAAGAATTCAATATATTGCTTTGCTGACGACACACTTTTCTCGTCATTCCATTTGGATTCCAGGACATCGGCTGCGAATGTACATTATTATTGATACACCGATACGTTATTGAATGATGATATGACTGACTATGATAAAAATTATATACTTTTTGCAATTAAATTTCTTCAAGACTGGACGACTGTCGGACCAGTCCAAGAAAGAGGTTACCATCTAACGAAACGTGTCTTGAATAAAATTCTGTGTGAAAATTATATAACCATTATCTTGGATAGGTCTAAAAAACTGAAAATTACCAAATATTTGGAGACGAATATCACTGGAGTTCTTCAAGAGGAAGATTGAACAATAATCTTTATCTTGAAGATGCTCACTTGTTGATTGAAATACGTGCCTAGGTGTTAAAAAATAACGGTATCAGTAATTGAAAACAACGTTACTTCAAGTCCATTTGAAAAAAATAATTCGAGGAACATAAGAAAGATCTATTAATATATGATCATATATGAAGATTCATAAATTATGTTATTACGGCAATTATCTGAAAGACGACGTTTGTTTGAGGATGTTACACATATTTTTTTAAATTTTGAAATAATGAACTAATGCACATGCGTATTTTTTCAGTAAATGAAAAACCTGTATTTCTACTGATGTATTCAAAATAATTTCCATAATTAGTTATCCAAATTAACTCTATTTCAAGGCATTCGTAAAGCAATGATTTAAAAAATGCTAAGAGACCACTTATTTTGATTTCCTTTAAAACAGCTCATACTTATATTATCTGATTATGACCGTCATCTGTGATGTGCTTATTTTGGGTTGTTACATATTCATCAATTTTATGCTTTAAACATTTATTAATACATATTGCATCGTAAACACACTTGTGAGATAATAACACCGTATACAGATTGGGCCAAATTGGACACTTTTAAAGAGAATCTCCTATTTTCAAACTAGATAGTGAAAATTGCTGCTGCTTGCTGCTTCTGCATTTTCCTCGGTTTGAATAAAACAGACTATCATATACCATTTTTCATAATTCTCATACATCATTGCGAATGTGTTTGAAAATTGAACAAAAACCACTAATTGAAGATCGTATTTGCTCAAATCAAAATTTGAGAGCCACGTCGTCCAAAGCCTACTTGATCAAAGTGTGCGTTTCAAAGACTACATGAAAAAATCTAAAAGTTTTTTATTTCAAAACATCAAGTATTATTTCAACGGTTATTTCATGCTCTATTGAAATATGCAGGAAATGATTAAATGAACATGAAATGAAATGAAATGCTTTATTCAAATAGGACATCCTAATATACAACAATGATGTTAACATTAATATACATATGAATACAATAGTACAAAAAATATCTACTTTTATTTTTCAATAAGTAGTCTTACCTACGATAATTGAAAATACAAAAATAATGAAAGATAAAAAATATCACATAATACTTCAAATGGTCTCTTAAATGGTTTAATACATTTCTTTTGAACAGAATAAGACTGTTAGAAAACTTTACATTTTCAGGTAGACTGTTATACTTGATAAATCCTTTAAACATCAATGTTTCAGTGTTGAATGTTTTTGTTTGATTATTTACATACGAATTATTTTTTATTCTAGTATTATACTGGTGGATTTGACTATTAAAAATTACAAGTTTATCAAAATATGAGGGTAGAAGGATATGTAACATTTTGTAAATATAAATCATCGTAAATATGGAAGGCCACTTTCTATAGATAACAATTCTAGAGTATTTAACATTAAAGATATATGGGTACTCCTGTCGCATCTCAAAATAATCCACATTGCGCGATTCTGTAGTTTTTGTAGTGTTCTCATTTTATTCAAATCACTTGTGTACGGAAGAGTCGGACAATATTCAAAATGTGGTTGTAAAATTGTCTTATAATATACAGTTATCCGTGATTGTATAAGTGTTGGTATACTCTAGTGAAAAAATATAATTTCTTCAAAATTTTTTTCTGTATGTAATTGAAATGGTTATTCATTGATAGATGATTCTCTAACATGAATCCTAGATATTTGAATTCAGTAATGAACTCAATTTTATCATTTTCTTTTTTTATTGCAATTTAAATTATTTTTATTTAAATTTAAATAGTGTAGTGAGAATCATAGCTTTTGATTTGTTGACATTTAGCTTCAATTCATTAGTTTTCAAATATATAGTGATATTATGCAATGCTTCATTCATTTTATCAATAGCTTTATCTATATCTTTATCACTAACCGATACTAGGGCATCATCAGCGAAATAATGTTCATATTCACATTCATTACATTTGCTGATATCATTAATGTAAATTAAGAATAGTAATGGCCCCAAAATAGTAGAAGTAGAAGTAGGAACTTTCTCGTAGAAAATTTCTTCCTCTTTCAGGATCGTTTTGCATCTTTCAATTATTTGATACAATTCTTAAGATATTGGCAAAAACCAAACCCACATTTTTCTTCTTTACCTTATTTTTCATAACTTTTCTTGGAACTTCAAAATATTAAAAAGATTTTAAATGCGATTCTGAATTAAATGATTTCTTAGCCATCATTTTCGAAAAAGGTAAAAAGTAAAAACGTTGAAAAGAAACATGTCGCTGGAATTGCAAAGACTGTTTCTCAAATGCTTGGAACACTGCTTCGAACCAGAAAACTGTACACACCTAGCAGCTTTTGATGCTTTATTAAGCTTATATCTGACCTTTTTTGGAGTAATTTTCTCATGTATGGAGTTCCGCCCATAAGCATACCCTGGAGCTGCTGGATTCCATCCAAAAGAGAGTTATCCGCCTGACTGGAGACGCGAATATCACTTACAACGTTGATAGTCTGGAACATCAAAGAAAGGTTGGATATCTGTCTCTCATCTATAGATACCTTCACGGGAAGTGTTCAAGTGACTTGGCACATTTGATTCCACCAAGAAATACGCGACGGACTGTGGCTGCTCATCATTTTGAGGTTCAACTCGGTACACCTCGAACTTCACTGTTCAAGAACTCTTTCATTTGGATAGCTGCGTTTTTGTGAAATGAACTTCCTGAGAACGTTTTTCCAAATGAATTTAATCTCCAGCGATTCAAATCCAATGTGAATCATTACTTTCGCACAGGCACCGCTCTTGGAGCACCTTAAGCATAGTCGTGTACTGCTTGTGTTTTGTACTTTGAAAAGAAAAAAAAATTAAGACAATCTGACTGATCGTTACGGCACATCCTTATATCCTCTGTATCACGTTTGAATATTACTGAGGTAATTTAATGTCATTGATATCAAATTACTATTACATCATTGTTAAATGAATCTTATTGATTCGCAATGCATTTCTTTACCTAGAAGTTATCGATCGCTAAAATGAATTGCGTTGGCTGGATTATTGGAAAGAGGTCAACAGTCTGTTTATTGATGTGCTGAATATTTCATGATTGGCATTCTCCTACCTCCTTCCGCAATATTTTCACCTAAGGAACAATTTTTAAATTCTTTTATTCACACCAAAGTGGAAATCTCATTTAGAAAAAGACATGATTAAATATGATTTGTATTTAAAACTTTCTACCAAGGAATATAAAAATATGATTCTGAAAACGACTTTTCTCACATTTTGTTTTATTGTTTTATTTTGTTGAAACCATAATATTATGATGAAAGAACTCATTTTTAAAACAAGAAAGAGAAAAGTGAACTAGAGAAACAAAAAGAAGATAAAAAGAGAAAGGATAAAAAATAGAGAAAGAAAAAAACATGTTAATTATTCATACTAAAAATTATACAGAAGTATAAAATATATGAAATCAATGACTTTCTGACCAGCGATGGTATATTTTTATATGTTTTGTAACAACACTTGAATAAAATGAATTCACTAACTTTATATTTTTGTGGAATATTATTATATATATATTACTGGCTATTGGCCTCATCAGCGTGGTGAAGCCAGGTGCAGAGATGCTAACATCACCACGGAGGAGCTACAGCTATCTGCCTGACTTCCGTAGAAACCGTCTATGGCGTCTATGGGTGTATTGATATAAATACATCAGTTAATAAATAATCGGACATAGCACATGTTTATAATATACACATGTATATACATATATTACTTTCTACAAAATTTTTAATTTATTGTGGGTTTTTATTGATGAATTAACATTTCTGAGTATATTTGTTATTTTTATTTATTATTTTCTATCACAAGATATGGAACAATAATCGATGCAGTTTTCTCTAGATATCTTTCTAATTTTCATTCAAAAACATTTGTATCTTATTTCTCATACAGTAAGACTATTTATCTCGGTCTAAAAATCAATCACAGTAAGCCAGGAGCGCCTATACAAGTTTTACTTCAATCTTGTAGAAAGTTAACCAAGAGGTATCCATCTTCGGACACGAATTTAACATTGAAATCTCCAGCTGAAATTTGTGGCAACGTATGATAGCTTTCTTCCAATTCTTCAGAGACTACTCGACGGTAAATATGTGCTCGCACCTCTCTCTCTTACCCTTTCAGTGATATACGGAAAGTAACTCTCTCTTTCTATCTTCACTAACTTATTACTTCCTGTCAACTTCCATTTGTCTCGCCCGATCACACTTTTCGTAACGCTCTAGTCACGCATTCGCCAGTTTACTCCCCTAGTCAAGCGCGCTGGAAGAAGTTTTACTTCAATTAATTGTTGACAGCATCTTCATTTGCGAAAGCAGGAAAATTTTGTTATGTATTTGTCTATTTTTGTGTTTTAGACAAAATATTTGAGTGTTTCTTTTAATTGACAAAATTTTTAATTTATGAACCGATTGAAATAAATCGAACACTTAGTGGTGAGTGGAGCTCACCACAGTATATTAGTGAAATCCGTAGCAATTAGGCCGTCTTTGAGATTGGTGTCCACAAACTCACAAACACACTGGCAAAAATTCTGAAAATAAATGTTTTGGGATTTGTTGAATTAATAAAGACCCTCAAAAATATTTTTTCCCAAATATTTCGATATTGCTGAACTAGGATGGTTCGACAAACTAGTTGGAGTTGCGATCCCCAAAATTAAGTTGAGTTTAATCTTCCTCTTGAAGATGATGACTTGGTTATTGAAACAGGTATCGAGGTGTTGAAATAATGTTTTGGTGTTGGGAAAAAACTCCAGTAATATTTATCACTACACCGAAGGTTCCAAACAGTGCATCACTGGTTCCTTAGTATCAAATATTCCGCTCTTTTGGTACAAAAATTTCGGGGGTTGTCAGAGTTTTTCGCTATAAATAACATTTAGTATCCATTTTTGGGATACCTCTATTTTTCCATTAAACTGTTCAGGAGCCCGCCCTTATACATTGATACTGCATGTTGAGTGACACCGTAGAATTCGTAATATATCATTTTTTTCTGATTGATTTGGCCGTTACTTGAAGATCTATAGTAATTTCATAAACTACACCTTACGATTTCATCTCCACAAACTTTATATTAATTTTTTTTAATACTACGTAAGTTTCGCTAACACAGTAGCTTTTCCGTAATAAATAACGTCGTGATATTTTAGAAAAATAAAAATAAAGTTTGTGAAGATCAAATCGTAAGGTGAATTTTATAACATATCATTTTGAGTTGACTGACTTCTCAAATTATTCAACTTCATTTGCCTGTATGGATTCCTAGATATTTCATTTCGTTTTTGGAAATCTCCATAAGGTAACGACTCGAGATTATTTTTATGTTTTTTTTTAATTTGGCACTCTCCATTATAATTTATAAAGGGTAGGAAGGATTTTCATTGATGGTGAGTAACTTGTTACTGCACAGATGTTCACGTTGCAGGTGAACACCTATTTCTCCGGAATAAAAAACACTGCATGGAAGATACCTCTTCGTAGCATCATGAAATGTTCAAAATATTGTTAATGCATCTTATCATTTTCATCTAGTACTAGTGAAAGTTTCATTATTTTTATTATTATTTTTTTTTATTTCAACAACAAGAACAAGAACAAAACCAGTTATTACAGTATTAATCATTTTGTTTTAAATTCAATTTGTAGTTGTATTCCTCCTGAATATTTCTGTTTCAGACTACCGCATTACACAAGTTCCAGACTAGGAGTCCTACATCCAGCCGCCCACCATCTTCGGGATGTGATTAATGCGAGCCACAACTGTCTTTCGGAGAAAAAGTATAGATTTTTTTCAGGATTCTTGTATGATTGCTTCCCGTTATGCCGCGATATAGACAGCGACGCAGGGCACCAAGGCGCAAGTCTTTGACGTCAAACCGCCTCCACACTTAGTCTGGTGTGGAAAATACAAACGAACGGGGTTGTGAGCAGTTTTCCGCGAAAACTCCGACGGGTTCAATAAACATGTCTGTGATAGCATTTTTTTCATCAATTAGTTGAAGGATAACCACCCACAACATTTTCAACAACAAGTAAGACAACATTAGTTTTTTATTTATAATTTTTTGAATGTTGTAATTTCGATTTGTCAGTAAAATGTTTCAAATGAACTACTTAAACAATATCAAAAAACTGTGTAACAGATGTAATAACATTTTGACAGCTGCCGAAACGTGTTGTCTACTTATGTGGGGAAAATTTCCTCAATGAATCGGGCATGTACATTGACGGAAAGTAAGGGAGATAGACAGAGCGATCAATAGAGTATACGAGACTTGAGATACGGTCTTTTGATTTGAGGACTATTATGCCGAGACAAACTTTTAGTGCCAGAAATAGGCTACTGATACCGGGTGTTTCATGTGCACTATTATTTTAACCTGTGTGTAAAAATAATTTTTGCCTAGTCGATTTTGCCGTTTCCTAGTTCCTTCCTGAATGAGAGTCAATATCAGCAGTATGACACATGAGGATGCGGAATTATTATTCGAAATTCAGATATGGCTACGCTTTATTTGGGACATCGGTATGAAAGATAATATATTGAAAAAACTTATTAATATGAACAAGATCTTTGATGCAGTAATAAATGAATATTCGAGTTTCATTGAAAAGAATCATTTTGAAACCCAAAAAAAATTTAAGTATATTGGATATTGATAATAATATTCGATAATTCTGTTGAACTGTTATTGGAGTCGAAGATAGTTACAACACAAAGAAATGAACATTTCTTTCATAAGTTTATTTTTTATGATATTATGATCCTTCTCAATTAGAATAGAATGACGAAAAAATTACCACTTCATGGAAACCATCACCAATTTACTAGCAAATTAGTATACCCAATGAAATATTTAAATAACAGGAATGGTTTCGGGAATTGAATCTTGGAATACTAAAATTACAATTCGACTGTTTGATTGAATCGTAGCTGAATTGTATAAATTCAGGAATTCCACGTATCGATATTGGGACACATTTGAAGTTTTCGAATAATTTCTTTTGCTTGCCGATGATAGACGCCATGTCAGGATAACGAATCCGAAACACTTCAGGAAAAGATAAGTGATGATCTCCTGAAAGTTCAGAATTGGTGGTGGTTCAACAAAACCTGTTAACAATCAAGGCAATGTCTGGTGATGAAACTTCCAGAATACTTCAATAACTTTCATTCAGTAGCTGCATTAAAACACAAAAGACACAGTAAACATATACATGGGTTTGTATGACCTCACAAACTCGAATAATGACAAAGAAAAAGGATACAGTCAGGTTATTGAAACAGCTTTTACTATAGGACACTTCATATCGAGATAGTAGGGTGGCACGATATTTCTTCTAGGCCTGTCTTTGAAATATTTGTATTATCAATAGTAGATGACTTCACAAGTATCTTGATCAGGAACTTATTCGTCTTTCGTCATCTTCACATTTGAATATCACTGGAGTTCTATCCCAACACCAAACCGTTATTTTTAACACCTCGATATGTGTTTCAATCACCAAATGATCATCTTCAAGAGGAAGTTAGACTCAGTTTGATCTTCCTCTTGAAGATGATCTCTTGGTGATCGAAATACGTATCGAGCTGTTAAAATAACTGTTTGGGATTGGGAACAAAATCCAGTAATATTCATTACAACACCAAAGATTCCAAACAGGGTATCACAAGTCTGAAAATAATACTTGATGAAGTATCCATTTTTCTTTTCAGTGAAAAAATTTTTATTTCGTCTCATATTTAAAAGTTCTCATTGCGTTTTCCGCAAGTCATCGGTAACAGGGTGGAAAGGAGAAGATATGAAAAACTTTGAACTATTTTTGTTAAAAAACTAGGAGAAGTTTTCTTATATAAATTGACTTCCATTGTCTGACTCTACTACGTGTGATATGCCTGATGGAAAAACATTTTCCAAATCGAGTAATCGTCCAATTCAAAACTACGTTATTCGTGATGAAAGCTTAGGGCCTGAAAAAGTTATTGTATACTAAAACACCTATTGCGATTTTGTAAATTGTTCAGTGAAAATCTCACAATGGAGTGTTACTTGAATACTCCATAGAATAGAATAGAATAGAATAGAAAGATATTAATACTGAACAACAAACAGACTGGTTTCCACTTACATGACGCACAGTATTTTCAAAAGTTCTTTGACTACCATTGATACAGTTGAAATCGATATAAAATATAACAGTAAAACAATAAAATTCAGACACATTTGAGCATTCGAAGGAGTTGTCCCTCTGTAATACTGAATATATCAAGTTAACAGTTTCCCAGCATTTCGTTAACGGTTATGAGACATTGTTGAAGACGAGACACGAAATAGATTGTCACTTCTTCTCAGTCTTACATCACGAACAATAAAATCAATAGTGTAGAGAATTTCAGGTACTTTCAGTTTTCTAAGAATGTTAAAAACAAAAATCATTTCCGAGGACTCAAAGCGGACTTTCAATGGTTGCATACTAAATTCTTGTAAGTGGCTAGAATACGATATTAATAAAGGCCAGACATTGTGTTTTCTGAAAAAGGGTGTTCTTAATGATCTTTTCTAGACTTTTTCTACAGTATCAGAATATAAAAAGGTCTTTGTATTCTAAATGACACAACCATATTCCAGCTTAGAACGAACAATGGAGTTAAAGAGTAACAAACAAGTATCGCGATTGAATTCATGGCTAGATCTTAAGACAAAGCTGATTTTTCTATAACATCCAGATACTAAGTATTCAATGACCGAGAGAAACTGAACACAGCCGTGAAAAGGATCCTAAGATCTTTCATCTCATGGACTCTCTGTAAATTGGTGTGATTAATGAAATAATCCTTGGTAGTGGGTGACTTCTTTCGTGTGAAAGTTATTATTTTGCATTTATCTTCGTTGAGAAATAGGTCAGATACTGAAAAGTAATTAGATAGATTATTGAGATCACCTTGAAGGATATCAGAATATATTTCGCTTTCGATACTTTCAAAAAGATTGAGATAATCGGCATATAGGAGAAATTTAGAATGCCGAGAAACGTCACTAACAAATAACACGAAAAGGATAGGTCCCAAAATCGAGCCTTGCGGAGCTCCCGAAAAAGCGATGAATTCGAAGGAAGATACTTTGTTGGATAGATAGTAGTGAAAGAAATCAAGTGTGTTGTTTGTGAAACCGAATGCTTTCAATTTCAGGATCAAAACCTTGTAGTTAACTCTGTCGAATACTTTGGCCAAGTTGATGTAATTAACGTCTATTTGATAGCCATTTTTTATTCCATCCGTAACAAAGTTACTAAACGCGCATAAATTGGTAATTGGATATTTATTACGGATAAAGCCATGGTTCAACAAAGTTGGCGAGACTGTTATGGGTCTGTAGTTTTTTTACTTTGTTTTTATTGCCGCTTTTGTATATGAAAGTAACTCTGCCAATTTTGAGAAAGCTTGTTCCTTGATACCACCAATTCCAATGATACCCACCGCTAGTCGTGAAAGTTGATTTGAAGAAAATAGCAAAACCGTCTGCAATATCCTTGTTATTCAGTAATTCATCGTTATCATAAGTCAATCTGTTAGCGACAGCACTGTTTTTTCAACGTTCTTTGATATATGTCCAGAATTTTTTTAGATCGCTTTTTAAGTCTCCATATATTTTTTTATATAGGATTCATAACACAAATTATGCGAACGTTTCACATCCATTCTGAGTTCGTTGTATTTTTCTTTATAATAATAAGCTTTTTTGTCTTTTTTTCATTATTTCGAAAAAGTGTTCCTTAAATTGAATCTTCTGCATGAGTTCTTTTGAAAACCATGCAGGAAATCGATTTTGGATGAAATTATTTTTTCCAAGCCTTTCTCAAAAACAACCTTCAGACAATTATAGAAACTATCTACACATCCGTCAACATTATACATACATAAAATATCTATCCACGAAAATTGGGATAGCATTCTGTAGAGCTCCACAAAGTTTCTTCTCCTGAAGCCAAATGCAGTAACGTGTTCACCTTCGGAGGATTCTGTTACTTGTTGAAAATTGACAGTGAACATTATTTCTAAGGTGGATGGTAGTTATCCAACCGCACTAAGGGCGTTTCACATTCGCTCACAGTCGCTTCCGTGAAATTCGTTAATATTAAGTCTAAAGTATTGGAGCCATTAGAGATATCATTTATGGAATACAGGTCATACTCAGACATGATGGAATGGATTAATCTCGCTTTTGAAGATCCGTTACTCACGTTATATTTCGAATTAGTTATTTCAGAGACGTTGAAGTCACCCACTAATAACAAATTTTCGGTGGCGTTCAGCTCATTACAATTTTCCGTTGAATTTAAACGATATGACATTATTGCCCGATACGTCCACTGTTGATAACTCACCATATCTAATGTTTTCTATATATGTATTGTATCTACACATAGAGAAGGATAACAGGTCAGATGTCTAAAAACTAATATTTCAAAAACATTTTTAACATTTCAAAACGAGAATCTTCGAACAAAAGAAGTTTCGAACTGAAGAAGGCCAATTCCACCTATGCGTGCCATCTTTTGGAGAATAATCACGATTTCAACATAAACTACGACATACTCCATACAGAAAATAAAGACATAAAATGAACGTGCTGGAGTCTCTGGAAATCATTTTAATTACCTATTGATTGATCAACGATAGATTAACTACTCACCATTTTCATAATACCAATAATAGCTACTCATCTTTTTTCATAACACCAATTATTTTATTCATATTCACAATTAGGAGGCTGTCCAACATTTGAGATTGTAGTGGTTTTCAAATTATACCTGTTATCTCATTTACCAATAACCAATTAAGTGAGGTAACAACTACTGTTGTATATAAAAATTTCATACCAGTGTGTTTTACTATTTATTACTACCAATGAAGCCACAGTGTTAGCAAAATTTGTGAAAATTGCTTAATTATTATCATGGAAAGCTCTAAGAATATCAAATTCTCTACCAGCTATATATTGATACAGTTTAGAGATAGACAAGTATACCGCCAAAGTATCTTTAATTATCATTCAATATTCCCGTTAAGCTTCAGTTAACACTTTAGGAATGTATCAAATAGTTCTTTCGGAACCGTATGGCATAACATGTAAAAGTACATCACCAATACCATATTTACTCGCATCACATGCTAAATGAATAGTTATTCAAATCATAATGTATTGAAATATCATCAGAGTTCAATTCTGTTTCAGCATAGGTACTGAAAATAATTTACCCGGTTTTTATCCAATGCAATGTATTGTCTTTACCTTTGAAGTCAGATGAAAGCGTTTCGACAATTTTATCCCAATTAAATTTCTTGCTTTCACCTGTCAAGTCATATAATGGCCTTGATTTTTCCGAAATATTTTTAATTAATTTTGAATGCTAGTTCAATACTCCTGAAAGATTATCCTGAAGAAGAAAACTTGGCTGGTGAAACGCACATTTTGGTGTTTGGAAAAAGTAATTATTTTATGTATTTTCCAACAGAAGTTCCAGTTTCATCATTTCATATCATGTTATCAATCAACATTGTAGAATATTGTAATATAAAAAAAGGTTCAATAAAACTAGCAAGTCTCTATCACAAAATTGGCTTCTAAGAAATAATATCTCAATGTTTTCGAGTTTTTCCGCAAGAGATTTTCAAGGAACTTAAATAAGTTTTCAAAGATAAAATAAATTCTGATGAGAAAATCAGACGTATTTCACCAGGGATTCGAACTGCATTCAATCTGAGGGGCTACATAGATAGTTTGTCCTTATTGAAAGAGTTTGTGATACTACATAGAGTATTTTCAGAAGTATACCGAATTGATCCAAATCAATCTCTTTTCCCAATCACTAGAAATGCATTGCTCCTCCCGACTCACTTATTTTCACCAACCAAGTTGGCGTCTTCAGAGTAATGATGTTATCGAATGCCATTGTGCCGAAACAATTGATTCTGCTGATTGATTAGCTGTAATGAGCATTTTATTGAACAATGCAGTGAAAATGAATATGATGATTTCTTGAAACTGAATAATCATTCAAAGTCTTTGTTGTTTAGGCACTTAGATATTCGAAAGCCATGCATTTTGCGACATAATTTGAGACTTATTGAACTATTTTGCTTACTTCTTTTTCTCTCGTAGTTTTTCCGACTGATACGAGTTTTTGAAATCTGAATAAGATGATATAGTTCAATTCGGCAGTCGTTCATCTCCTTTCAGATACAAGGTGTTCACATTTATTTTTCTTTTATTTCGACTTTAGCATATTTTGGAAGTAAAAAATTCCTTGAACCTATTGTGAATTTCTTATTTTATTGAAAAACATAATCAACTCACGGGTGGCACCAAATATGGGACCGAATAAACCAGAAAAAGAATTATTATGAAACAGAAACAAAACTTTCACAGGTCATGAATGAATATTGAGACTCAAGGTTCTTACAAAACCATCGATCCAAGAAGTACTTCAATGCAACTCGTAAATGGGATAGGAGCTATACTCAAAACCTTTCCAAATACAAATAAATTTTCAAATGAATTCAGAACCTTCTCTGGGGTTTTTCCGAAGCTTCTATGTAGCAAGTTGGCACAGCAAAATATATTTAGGAAAGATAATTCTGCGAATATCTATTCATTTCTGTAATGTGTAACAAATCAATTTGTTTCTGAATTCATCATGGAACACCATGCTGATCTAGGACATTCCGGGGTTCACAAGGAAAGGAAAGGGGTATTTTTCACTATTCACATCTGAAATGGTATCGTGTACCAGTTTGTACATTCAGATTAGCTTTAGGTGTGCCAAGTGCAAGATTTATTGTGTTTCAGTATGATGTTTTCTTGAAACTGAATAATTGTTGAATCCTTTGATGTGAGGATCTACATCAATTATAAAATTTGAATACGTTGAACTATTTTTTTTGCTTAATTCTCGCTTGTGGTTATATCAACCATCGAATTTTTGCTGGAAATATCTCTTACCAGGAATCAGAAGTAGAAGTTATAGATATAATATCTACAGTTAGAAAATGTAGTATAATTTAACATCACGATTGTTTGCTTGTTTACTGCTGTACTGTTTATACTAGGTTTTTTTAATTGTTTTATATAATTATCTCCTACATCTGCTATTGACTTAATTTTTTTATGTATATTCCATATTTTATCACTTGATATTTTTCAACTGCAATCCTTACTGTGAATGTGACAATTTCCATGCTTGTAATGAAGTCTCAGGAAAATAAAGTACTGTATTGTATTGTATTGTTTTTGAAACAATAACGTCTGTTACACCTCATCATTGAAACATATAATTTCTTAGAATATATATCACATATATTTTTGTACGAAGATGGATGAGTAGAAAGCCGAAAGGTAATATAAAGTGGTACAAAATAAATCTATAATTTCGAACAGACTCTAGTTTTCAATGAAATATATAGTGTTTTATTTGAAATAACGAAATTTGAATATACTTCCAGTACAACTGGAAATTTTATATGATAATAAAATAACTCAATAATACAGTATGATTTTCACTATAAAGGCTTTTACAAAAACCGCGACACGTGTTTCGCTATACAATAGCTTTCTATTCAATGTTGCACAGAACATTTTCACTGCCTTTGTATGCTAATGATCTAGCTAGGGAAATTGATATAATTACACAGATAAGCCATAATAATGGTTTCAATGCAGGTTTTCAATGCCAAAGATGAAGTGGACAAGTTGGAGAAATCCAGAGTTTATAAGCTTAAGTGTCCGGAGTGTAATGGTGTTCATATGGGACAATGTGGTCGAAATTTTGAAAAACGGTATGCTGAACATGAAAGGTTCTTCAGACAAGGTAAAAATGATTGAACGTTTTCAAACCATTTCTTGAAATGCAACTACAAGTTCCCGAATCAACACGATACGGAAATTTTGCACTATGCAAGGAAGTGTTGCAAACTCAATTATTTGAAATCCTTGGAAATTCACAAGCGGATGCGATTTAGTTTACTCACCGGCTTTCAAATTAGTAGTAAACAAAATTCAGGTATTCAATCAAGCTAAGTACCTCTATTATTACCTACAGTGGTGTTATATAAAGGCTAATGTAATCAATCATTATTAATCTTTATCAATTATTTGAAATAGGAACATCCTAATTTACATACATTTATAATATTTATAATTAGTAATAAAAAAATACTAAAATACCTAATGCTGAACAAAGAATGCCCGAATATAAAAATACACTTATAGTGTCACAATCATCAGATATTAAAAGATACACCTGTTATACTCAGTATACATGAGCAGTATGCATGAGCACACACATGCCTTCCATAATTAATTTTTTACATATACAGTAGTGAAATGAATTCATTCAGACGAATGTTGAAAGTGTTTAAAGACGGTGAATTTTTCACTTCATTTGGGAGGTTACTGAAATCATTTAAGCCCTTGAAGAATAATGTTTTCATTGAGCTTACCTTTCGAGTTCGAGCTATATGGAAATTGTTCATGTTTCTTGTAGGATGAGTGTGGATCTCATTATTATATGTAATTAATGAACTAAGATAACTTGGAACTAACTTTTTTGTTATTTGATAAATGAACCCCATGTCATGAAAAACAGGCGTTTGTGTACGTTATATCTGTTCAAAGTTCTTAACATCAGATCAATTGGAACATATTTATTGCATTGCAACAGTTTTCGTCCAACAGGTGCAGTAAGCTAGCATAATAGTCGAAATGGAGTTGTATTATGGTCCTATGAGTGGTAATTTTCGAAAAGAGAGACATGTTATGGGATACTCTAAATAGAAAGAATAGCTTTTTTGATATATTTTTACAGATGTAATCGCTCTGACTTTTGAAACATACTCTATCACCTATCATAAAACCTAGATATTTAAATTTCTTAACCCATTCTACATTTTCACCTTCTATTCTTATATGTAAATTTTGATAGTTTATATTTTTTAATTTGTATTTTGTACTCAGGATCGTTTTCTTTGTTTTCTTTGAATTTAGTTTCATCTTAATAGTTTTCAAAAATGATTCGAATGAGTTCAAAACATGGTTTAGTCTCGTTACTGTTTCACCTATCATAACATGCTACTAAAGTATCGTCCGCAAAAAGTTTAAGGAAATCATAACCTCTTATAAAATTGATATCATTCAGGTAAATAATGGATAGGAGAGGCCCCAAAACGCTGCTCTGGAGCACCCCAATATCTTCAGCCAGTTCACTAGATAACGCTTTCTCTATTTTACATTTCTGCGACCTATTGCTTAGATATTGCTCAGATATTGCTCAAACTATTTCTGCACATTACCTTCAATACCGTAATATTTTAGTTTTGTTATTAGCTTTTTTCTGTCGATGGTTTCAAAGGCTCTTTTGAAATCAAGAAAAACTGCAAATATATAGTTACCATTATCTATTTCTTGCTTCCAGTTTGATATCGTTAATTGTAAGGCGGTTTCGCACGAATGCTGTTGTCTAAAACCTGACTGATGACAGTTGTTGATGTATAATGATTTCTAAGTTTTTTTCGATGTTTGGAAACGTGTTTATTCCTCTGAAATCTATTACTTTGGTTGCGTTGTTAAATTTAGGGATAGCAATCTCAGTGCTCATTTTTAGATTTTCTGGAAACTTATCTGAAGTAAGTGAAGTGCTGATGAGATTGAGAAATGCATATTCTACTGTACAAAATGTTTCTTTCAACAATTTTATATTGACTACTTCTTCGACACTGCCTTTGTTCGGAAGAGAAAAAATAATATTTTTTAATTCTATAAGACTAACATTCTCAAATTCTACAAAGTTACATGGGAATATATATGCACATATGTGTGTATGTATGTACGTAT
>WOGP01000821.1:0-22710 GCA_015342065.1 Leptinotarsa undecemlineata | reverse complement strand
GTTTATTTTCTTTTTCAGCTTAAGTTTTCTTTTAGGGAAAGCCATTTCAAAACAATATATGAACTCACTCCAGAAAACATCAAATAAATTGTCAATTTTTTAACATCAGTGAAATCAAGAATTTTATTATATGTATTTCTAAAAAGTGATTCAAATTTCATCATTGAATTTTCATCAAAAATTCTCTTGGTTATATTTTCCGTTATCTCGCACTCAGTATGGTCAATATCAGGATTTTTAAGTAATTGGGCAGTATGGTCTGAAATATCAGGGTCAAAGATTACATATTTACGTAAAAATGTGTTTGACCCCCTATTTTATATAAATGGGATTTTAGGAATTATTTTTATACTACTTTGACATAGTTCATAATCGTTTGTCAACAAGAACTCTTTCTTAGGACAATAAACGTATCTCTCTCTCTCTTATTGCAAATATTCTATATATGTTATTAAATAATCGATAGCGGTCTTCGTTAGACCATATCTTCCATTAGCTATTCTTGTAGGCTCATTAATTAGAGACTCTAAACCAAAACTACCTAACAAATCGTGTAACATCACATTTTCCACTGACAAATTTATTTTGTTAATATTCAAATCCCCACACAGATAGATATACCTAAAATTTTTTGAAATCTATTCGAGGAGAATATGCAGTTGAATTAAAAAATTGTTAATGTCTCCAGACATTAATATAAAGAAACCCTAATAGAGACAGAGCAGCACACGACCACCAGACCAGAAGAGATCCACATAACTTACGTTTACCTATCCCAACATCGACCCTAATAAAAAATTCCTTTATTTATAATGGCATAAAACTCTATAATCATCTCCCTGAAGAGGTTAAATCTATTATTCATTTCCCGCAGTTTAAAAAAACAGTAAAAAACCTCCTAATTGGTGAAGCATTTTACAATATTAGGGATTATCTAGATCATCACTTTTAGTATTCAGATTACTTGATTTAAGTTATTATTTAAAATAGAATGTGACTATATGTAGTAGTGTGTCCGTCTGCTATATTTATATAGGTTTTTTATTGTTTATTTTATATCTTGACAATAATGTGTGTGGAATGCCAGAACAAATATTTACAATATCTGATTGTACCTACACTTGTATATATAAGTAATAGTGTGTTTGTCTGATATGCATATTCTATTTTATACCTTGACAATTGTGTTGTTCACTTATACTTTTTATTTACTTTTAAGTTATATGCTTTGTGACAAGAACATGTTTCTTCAAACAATAAAGCTATTGATTGATTGATTGATTGGTTCAAACTTATTTATGATTGGTTGGACGTGTCGTTGTTACACTTCTCTTGATTAGTAAGTTTTTTCTTGTTGAGTGTTTTCATGCTCATCAATCTGAAGATTCTACTCCTTCATTTGACCAATAAATGACTCACCACGTTTCGTCCCCCGTTGTAATGGATTATATATTTGTTGCGAATCTAAAAGAGTTCGATTATCTATTTCGTTCACAAGGAAGAGGGAAAAATGGTTGCGATGCCTTTTCCTCTTAGTTGGTTCCTTGTCAGTGTTTGTTGTATTAGTATCTATTCTTCTGGATATATATTCTTTTGATGTGGTACAGTTTTAAGTAGACACTTTATGTGCCATCGCACAGGGGACTGTTGATTGTTTTCAACATAAATGGATAGCGATTTATTAAGAGATATGTAGAAATAATTCAATATCACAAAAAAGCTAGGGGTGTTAATTGTCAAAGATAAAACGAAGAAAATCTATGAATTTATAGGTTAGTAACAAGCATCTTTCAGAGGAATACCTATACAGTTTTATAGAAATACATCGAAAATAGTTTTTCACATCAGATTTGGAAATGGAAAAAACATTCAAAAATGAAAATCGACCAATAACTCTGAAGTTGAGAAAAATTAAATGGAACAAATGAAATCGAAACAACTCCCCTGATAATACTCACTAGTGTCCGATAGACACTACGATGGTTACGACCTAAACCGAAACTGATTTTCGGCAACGCAACGGTCTCAGTTTCGGCCGAAACCGAAACTTCTTTACAAGGATTATGTTTTGAGGGAAAAATAAAGAAAATGTCATTTTAGTCAGTTAGTCTTTAGTTTTTCATCTTTAAATCACAACGTTATGCAGTCTTCGACATTTTTACTTATTGATAATCAACATAAAAAACCCTTATTTGAGGAGAAATATTATTGGCACCTTGAAAATACTTAAAATAGGTGAGGTGTTTTATTTTAGTAGATGTAGATCCTTCTTTTGAATATTATTGATGGGTTTTCAAAAATATTAAACATAAAATTACTTATTTGAGTTGTTACCTAATATCACTTGTATGTATGAAATTTAAAGAGCCGAACATGACCGATCACAGCGCGGGAACTCCCGAATTCAGTTTAGGTTTCGGTAGGTTTGCCGACGAAACCGAAACTAAACCGAGACCCGTTTTTTTGCCGAAACTCGACCGAAACCGAACTTTCGGTCGAACATTAATACTCACCCTATCTGGTTTCTTCTTTTCTTGACGTGTCATTATTGAATTTGAAGACGAAAGAGAAAAATCAGCGAAAAGAACAAAGGGAATACAGAGAGGAAAAGAGGCTTCGTAAACAAGGACAATATAAAAGAAACAGCGAGTCAAAATTAAAGTAATGTGAAATCAGACCACATCCAATCAATCAATAACAAATAAAACTGGAACCTCTGGCGAAGAATGATCCAAAAAAACAGTTTTCCTAATCACCAGATGCGCTTTCACCAGCCAAGTTGGGGTCTACAGGAGATGGAAATGGCGTCTCCTGAAGACGCAGAGAAGAGTATCGTATTTTTTGTGATTGAGAAAAGTGCTTGTTTTGATGCATACAATTAATCTCCATTTCAATTAGGAACTAATCCTATCCAGATTTGAAAATGAGTGAAAAAACATGGTTTCACCACACCTACCACTTCAAGAAATTGTTAAATTTAGATTTCAGCAATGAATCATTTCGTGATAGTGATTTTGTATTTATTAGGAAGTTTATGTCACCAAGGGAAAGGTTAATGCATATAAGATGCATTACATGTATAGCAGAGAAACACTGATAATCCACTAAAGTATTGTACACCTTTAAAGGTTTACAAACAAGTCCGCGGTGGTATATGTCTCTTTCTTAGGTATAACCCAAAATAACCATTTTCTTACCCTCAAGAAATAATGGTTAATTTACGAAGCGATTTCAAGCGATCAATATGACCCTTTACAGAATATAATTCAAATGAATAAATACCGCGGCTTCACCCGCGTAGAATTTGGTTTGTCACATTGAGTTACGTGACAGATAATTTCAAACAAATACTCGTAATATTTATTTATGAACTCAAAACGTCAGGTTTCCAACTTCAAAACTAAGGAAATTCAATACAATCTGTGAACACCTATTTTCGCCCCTTGGGGTTGAAAATTTCTGATACCCTTTTTAGATGCTCATTTATGCCATACAAAGAACCTACCTGTATATTTAAAGATTTTCTGCTGCTGTTCATTAATAAAAGAGCGGACAACAGCTAGTAATTTATATTTTGACTATAAAAATACAGTAATTAAAAAAATATGTTAACTGGACTAAGTAATGAATACCTTCGAGAATCGAATTATGTAACCTTTAAAGAAAATCGGTGATGCCGCTTCATTGCTTAGACCGCCCCTGTCGTCTACGCGTAATGGCTTACTGAGTTGTGTTAAGTTAATCTTATCGTGATCACTTTTGAAAGATTTGTCCAAATTACTTAGTGTAAAAGACAAAGTGTATCTTAAAACGTCAATTGTATTAATTTATATTGCATTGTAAAATAGTATTCAGTTCAATTGTATTTATGGCACAGTATTTTGCATATAGCGACTACCATATAAGAGGTAGATATAATATGTTATCGTGGATTTTTATTTAGAACTATTCAAGACAAACAATCTCACGGTATAGTGGTAGTGAACGATATTGTGCACTCTTAGAGTTGGTGGCATTCTCAAAGGCTAAAATAACCAATATGTATATTAATGTCATAGATATATAAACTATAACACTATTCACATCCAAATTTGGGATCAATGTATTTTCAAACCATTCCTCGAAAATATCAGCTTCCATTTGCTTATAATGTTCAACATTGCAGTCCTCGAGTTTTTTCCCACATAATTTCTAAGAATTCGGAACCCATTTACTTCCTCTACAATGCTCAATGATTAGTCGCGTATACGCATTCTCGAAACATCAGTCCACCCTTTCGTAACTGTATCGTAAGTGTCTTACCAAGTTTCGTCCAAATAAAAAATGTGTCATTGTTCTTGTCTATATTTAGTTATTAATTCTAAGTATTTGTTACGCAATTCCACTATTCTTCTGCTTTCCAAGACTGCTTGACGTTTGTTTATTATTTTAAATCTCAATCCTAGTTTCTTTATCCATTTCTGAAAAGTTTTGTCACAGCAGCTTAGGTTATGGCCGAAAGTATTCAATTTCTTCTTCATGATTTCAATTGTAGGAATCTCATTGCTTTTGTAACAGTCGTATATTGTTTTTTCAAAGATTTTATCAGATGAACATCTGAAGGTTTTGGTAATCCTGTATCACATCGTGTCTTGCATTCATAAGGTTTGTTTTTGACTATTTTACATACAGCTAAAATAGGAATTTCGGTCAAATCTGATGCTGCTTGTAATATGTAGTTTGTTTTCCTCGAAACCAAACTTGAGATTTAAATTCTTATATACATTGAAACATACTCTCTGTGTTTCAATATTCAAATGCATCCGAATCTTATTCACTGGTATCTCTTTTTCGTATTTTTCACCATCGCTATTGGAATCACTACACAGGGAAAAGTGTGCATTGTTATCACACTCGTTATTACTATTAGTACTTCTCCAAGGACACCACATTTTAAACAGATAACAAAAATTGTAAGTAATTATAACTGCACCAATATTGAATTTCAACACTCAAATCGCGATCAGTTCCGGAACTGAACACGACGGCGATAACCATTTCCGCATTCCCCGATTTCTATTCATCACCGTAACATAACTTCAAATTTGATTTTATGACTTTTCAGCCAATCATAAAACTCGGTTAGTAAAAATTATCTAATACTAACCGTCAAGGCTACAGTCCACATGGACTAGTTTGCTGCCGGTTTATTTTTATGTATTGGTTTTTGTTAGCTTTTGAGAGTGCCGCCAACCCTAAGAGTGCACAATATCGTTTACTTCGACTATACCGTAAGATTGTTTGTCTTGAATAGTTCTAAATAAAAGTCCACGATAACATATATCTTTCTCTTATACCTTTTATAGTCACTATATGCAACATACTGAGCCATACATACAATTGAATCTTTTACTTGAACTTTACATTATCTGCATGTAACACCAAGGATATGGGCAGTGCGCATCAAGATAGCTCTCAGGGAGCAAGATTTTTTCGAATTACACAAATTCTTTGTGAATTGTAGCTTATATATTATTCTGATGTATAAGCTGTATTTATGTAAAATTTCATCTGAATCATTTCAGTCGAGTAAGCGTGAAAGATACACAAACATACATCCCCACAATCCCCACATTTATATTACTTCAGATAGTGACAGACAGATTTAAATGCAGGGACATAGCGGTTGCGATAGTACCAACCGGGGTGCCGGCAGCGCACATGTTCATATGTATACTTAGTATCAGCATTGCGCCTGTGCGTAGCCGGGAGTTTAGAATAATCATATTGAAACTATTTCACGAACTCTCAATTCCCTTAATAACGGTTTTACACAGTTCGCGTCACCACAAAAATAAAACTTTGCTACATTTTCTTTGACGAATTGTGGTAGTTTTTTAACGTCATCAAAATGGAATAAACGATGATTTGTGAGACTCATAAACTGATTTATCGATATTATGCAATATTATTTATTAAATTGAACCAATAATTCAACCGCTAGCGCCTATTGCACATTCTGATAATAATTCACCATGAAAAAATAGGTATTTTAAGTATGTCTATACTCGTTTCTGAAAGTGAAAGAACATTCCGTTTGAATGTTAACTAATTATTGGTGTGGTGCTCTATTCCGCTGCATGGAATTGTAAGTAAAGATTGAATAGTATATTTAAAATGTAATTGTTAGATGGATTAATTCAAAATTACGAAAGGTATTTTATATTTGAATAATGCACCTTGAATTGTCCAGATTCGAGGTTATGCCAAAAGGTTTCAGTAGCTAATTATTGGAGAACAATTTTATCTATTATTGGAAACGGGATTGTTTGGGAGATAATTTAGCAGGAACATCAATATATAAAGAATATATAAAATTGATAATGGAATTGAAATCAATATCATACCTAAGAATCACAGTAACGAAATGTATAAACAGTTTTTTGATGGAATTTCACTTGTGAAGAGAACTCTCAATATTAGAATGGACTTCTAGAAGTTCAAGACGAAAACACTAGTTTTCAACTATTCATCACTAACTCTTGTGGATATCTATAGAAGATGATTTATAAATTTTAGTATATGTGTCTTAACAGTACAACCAAGAATAATCAATAATATTTGTAACCACATAAATTACCATAAAGCTATGAGTACAAATGTTCTCTTGAAATGGTTTTTTTGTCACCTGAGAAATTGTTTTATAAATTTTGATTGGTTTTTCTACTTCAATATTACCGACATTGAGCATAAAAGATATATTTCTTAAAAATAATAAAGTTACTAGAAGAAAAACGGATTACGAGTAAAAACACCACGTGAAGTTTTAGCAACAATTTTTGCTGGACGTTTGGGTATCCACTTTCTGCTTCGATAAGTTTGTTGGGGGTTAAAATGGACATCAATTATGTCGCTGGCATTGCAATGGCTACCTACTTCTCAAAAGCTTGACACAGTGTTCCGAACCAGAACACTGTACACACCTCAGCAACAGACCGTCTTTGGAGTATTGTTCTCATGTATAGAGCTTTGCCCGCAAACATACCCGGAAGTTTCTGGATTTTTGCCAGAAAACAGCCATCCGCCTGATTGGAGACGCCAACATCACGTGCAACCTTGATAGCCTGGAACATCGAAGAAAGATTTGTCTCTCTTCAATAGATACTTTGACGGGAGGTGTCCAAGTGACTTGGCTCATTTGATTCCACCAAGAGCGGTACATATCAGAAATGCGCGACAGACTGTGGCTGCTCATTGTTTTGAGGTTCAACTCAGTACACCTCGAACTTCACTGCTCAAGAACTCTTTCAACTGGAGAACTGCGTTCATGTAGGATAAACTTCCTGAAAATGTTTTTCCGAATGGATTTAATCTCCAGCGATTCAAATCCAATGTGAATCGCTACTTTTGCTCAGGCACCGCTCTGAGAGCGCCTTGAAGATTTTCCTGCAGTGCTTTTGTTGTGAACTTGAAAAGAAGATATGATTGGTAACTCTAACAAGAGAATCCTACATGGACTTTTTGCGAAATAATTTACCCATTTTTACACGCTTTATATTAGCTTCACCTGTATGTATTAATCTATGTTTGGTTGTTTATTTGTGAATCTCAAGCTCTGGATCTGTATTTGACAGAATACACTGCATTGGGCTACTAAGCCCAATGCAGCAGGCTCCTTCTCCGGGATTGGAAAATATCTACTAGTATTATTGTGAAAGAAGCGTGGGCGCTTTGTGTCATATTTCTGTATATCAAGCGCCCATCGTTTTTTTACAATAATACTAGTATTTTTGGTTCGTCATTGTTTTAAACTCATTTGAAAAAACATAATTTTTACCTTTTTATTACCATGTTCTTCAAAAGCGTTTTTTCAACTATTTCTTTTACAAGAAGTGCCGGTACTTGTAGGAGGTCACATGTGGTTTATGCATGACAGGGTTCTCGACATCACCTATCCTAATCGCTGATTGGACGTGCTGATATGTGTCTTCTAGATTTATATCAAAAGGATCATCTGAAGCATCTTGTTCATAAATCTTCTGTGCAAGATGTGACTGACTTGAGGAATCGAATAATTGATAATTGCAGTGTCATAAGGAATAATTCAGATATTTTTGAACGTGTCGAACAATCAATGACAAATCGATTCCAGTTGTATATTTTATCAGAAGGAGGACAGTTTGCTTATTTACACTAAGATCGAAATTGTTTATTATTTACTTTTCTTTATTATTTTATGTTATCCATAAATAGTTTTTAGAAGTGATTATTTTTCCAACACGGAGCTTGTTATGAAAAAAATACAACCAACGAAAAAGTTGTATTTTAAATTGCTGAATCTAAAAAGATGAAAAACTATAGAACAAGTATGTGCCTTTCTTTTTTTATCAATATTTTTGGCTGTGGTATCCACTGAAACGCCACTGGACCTAATAATTTCAATCTAGTTCGAGATAAATAAGCGCCCCATTATTTCAAATAATTGTAGCAAATTTCATCCAAATCGGTGTAAGGATATATAGGGCTATTCAAATTTGTTTCTGTACATAGGGATCTCGTAAACGATAAGAGAGAGAGAGAGTATCGGTTGAATCTTGACATATTTTAGAGACCTATTCAATGATTCAAATGAGCTATATTCGAATATAGCTCTTTTGGTTCTAGAGATATACAGGAAAAACCAAAAATTCCCAAATAATTTTTTGCCTATATATTTTTTATTCGCAGACATATTGAAAATCTGTCCACATTTTGCTATTGGCACTCGATGCGGGCTATCAGAGTATGTCCATGAATATTTTATATAGGGTGTCATGTGATTTGGGGCACCCCCATCTTAGAATTTTTGAATAGGGACCTGTATTTTTTGTTGTAGTTTTCGGATCGTAGACGTTCACTCCATACGGAGAAATTCAATTTCATTTTATATCTGAGTATGTTTCGGTAATATTTGATTATAATTACGGTCCTGGAAATTGGTTAACTCAGTCAAATAAAAACACAATAGCTACTTTCACGTCACCTTATGTACCATAGAGTTTTGGAAGAGTTTTTTTTTATTTCTAGACACCTATTCATATTTTCATTGCTATGAGCGTTTTCTACAATGAACTTCGAATAAGAAATCCTTTTATGACTATCTGAAACATATCTACAACAAAAATATATTATATCTGTTTTGATGAGCAGAAGAAGAAATAATAGCAATAATAATATCCAAAACCAACACTATAATTATAATGAAAGTAATTTATATACACAAAAAAAATGGCGCAATAAATGTTCGGATTGGAGTCCTTCCATTTCGGGACAAATATTGGGCCAACAAAATGTCCTGCAAGATCACCAGATTTTTCTATTTTGGACTATTTTCTGTGGGGGTCATTGAAAAATAGGATTTACGCTGACAGAGAGATAGACAATGTGGAAGACTCGAGATTGCGGATTTTGAATGATTTCGCAGCAATACTGCAAATACCTGTATTAAGGGCAATAAATAATTTGAAAAACTGAGTTCAAAAATGTCTCGAAATGGAAGGACTACAATTCCAACATTTATTGCGCCATAATTTTTTGTGTATATAAATTACTGCATTTCATTTTTCATTACAATTACCTATAGTGTTCGTTTCGGATGTTATTATTGCTATAACTTTTTTCGGCTTATTAAAACACATATGATATATTTTTGATGAAGATATATTTCAGATAGTCATAAAAAGTTTTCCTATTCGAAGTTCATTGTAGAAAACGCTCAGAGCAATAAAAGAAATGACAAAAAAACTCTCGAAAAACTCTACGGTACATAGGGAGACGTGAAAGTTGATATTGTGTTTCAACTCAGTCAAAAAATTTCCAGGTCCGTAATTAAAAGGGAATAATTCACACAATTATAATCAAATATTACCCAAACACCCCAAAATATAAAATTTTATTTGATTTCTCAGTATGAAGTGAACGTTGACGATACAAAAAATACAACGAAAAATACAGGTCCCTATTTAAAAATTCAAAGATGGAGGTGGCCCAAGTCACCTGTATATCTCCAGAATCAAAAGAGCTATATTCGATTTTTTTACATCATTGAATAGGTCTGTAAAATATGCAACTTTGTCACAATTTAACCGACACTCTATCTCTTATCGTTTACGAGATCCCCATGTATAGAAACGAATTTGAATAGCCCTGTATATGATATTTTAGAAATACCGTTTTTTTAAACTTCAACGCCCTGTATTTCTGTATGTTCATAGGAACTTTTTTTCTTAAAACTAACTAACGAATTACTCTCTGGAGTTCTGTACCGTATAGTTAGGAAACATCTTGTTTTATAAACAAATAAATTGATAATAATAAAAGTGACCATACGAATTCATAGAAAAATTGTAAAACCTCAAGTGACGAAAAGAGAAATCGGGAAATAACGGGAATACCAATGACCAAAGTTTTTTCAAAGAAGTGAATAGTATATCAGAAGCATTCAAAGATTTTTTTCTCAAATGTTGAAGAGACTCATTCGCAAAAAAATACCAGACCCAATACATCAAATCATCACTCAAGGTCAACAGAGGTGTTCCAGAGGTTCGTAGTTGAGATACTTCAGAATGCCCTTTAGGATTTGAATATAATCTCGCCACGAAACTTTTTTCCATGTATTATAACTTTTTACATCTTCCACTTCAGCTCAGTGTTGACTGAGAAAAGGAAAAAGATGCCCTAAGCATATAATAATCTGGTTAACATGACTGCATAAACATCCGTCCTACAAACATGTGAATATGACCACAGGCGATCCCGAACGTTTGAATTTACTTTAACATACTTATCAAACAGAATATCTGAATATTCCACGGAGTAATTCATTGCAAGGAGAATTATGCAACTAACTACCATGCACAGGACATTTACTCCATTTCTGTATTTTCTGTGTCTATATATTTTATGTAGCAACTACTGCTCGGACAATTTTCGACATGTAGTGAATGGCCGCCTCATGTAAGGGAATCTGGGTGTGGTTTGTTCCAATAACTAAATATGTGAAAAATAAGGCATTATGAATTCGACATCAAACTCGTTATAGCCAAATTATTTAAAATAAGCGGGATATGATGACGAAGTTAATTTCCTGAGATGCTATCGAATAAATCGTTCGTCATTAGTATTTGTGAAGGATGATGAGTTTGATGATTCAACTCCTCCTCTTTTCAATGGTAATGTGTATTCCATTTGTAGCGGAAATGAAATATATAGGTATTTTCCTTAAATGAACTCACCTAGAATACTCACTTAGAAAAGGTTTTACGCATGGTCAAAGCTAGGTTTTTCAAAGAACCTGTCGAAAATTTTGGGGTTGAGGCCTCGAACAAATCATTTGAATATATGAGATGATTATTAGACCAATGGTCATGTACGGAGCAATGTCCTGGTTGGTGAAAGTTCCATATACTTAGGCAAAGCTTTCTAGTAGAGAGATGCGTTTTGCCTGGCTACCTGTGGTGCTATCATCACGACACCACCAGCGGATATAGAAATGTTTGTGGATCTACCTTCCTTTCACATCTTTCTGGGTGATATCAGTACGATACTAGCAGCGACCATGATACTCTTTCTAGATCTATCTTTTCTCCACATATCTTTTCTCAGCAATATACACATGGATAAGGGGCGTAGCATATATAATCTAAGTTATAGCACCGGTCTTATATACTCTTAATCGTCACTAGAAAGGAAATACTGATAGCAGGTAGCTGTTGCTCAACTGATGAATAAAAATACTTTCTGGTTTTGCTGAAAGGATCTATGAGACGATATTCTAAGTGGAAATTCATGCTCAGCCAGTCAAGCAGCCTCGGAAGTTCTTGGCTCCTACCAAGCCTCAGTAGGAAGACAAAATATTTTCTAGATTTCTCGCCAAACAGACCAGGTAATAGTGCTGTTGACTTCATTGAAAGTGAAAGTGCTGCAAGCAGTTTCATCGGACCATAACCCGTTATTAATACTGCTTACGGCTCTTCTTAATAAACAATGTCCACTTGAAGTACATGAAGAGTTTCAAACTTTCGGAAAAGTCTACCAGAATTGGCCCATCCCAAGTAATTTTTATAATCTTTCAAGTATGTTAAAAAACAATTAATTAGATCACAGCGAGAATGACCTATGTTGTCTGACAATTGAAGGTTACTGAGAAAACACTTTCTGGTTTTCTCCTTCTCCATCATGATAGAAAAAGTATAGGACACTTCAAAAAAAATCCGTTTTCAATTGTTAATTTGATTGCTCAAATAGGTGTAAGCCCTCAGGAGCCATGAGGGTTGAAATTAAGGAATATACCAAGTCAATTTGGACGTACCTATCTGCTCATTTTGTTGAAGGTTTGACACAAATAGCACTGGCGAATTTTTCTTCTCTCTATTTAATTATAATTGTTCTAAGGTAAAGGAAATCATGACGATTTGAAGTAAAAGGTTTGTTGAAACAATTCAAGTGATTGAAGTGATATTTCCAGAGATGAAATATTTATGGTACGAGTAACTGTGAAATCAAAAATAACACTATGGAAATGAATCCAGGACTACTGTTCCAGATTATTTCTAATTTCAGAGAATTTATTAAAAAAAAAAAATTAAAGTTATCAAAACGAAAAAAGTCTTCGTTTCCAAGTTCACCTGTCATGGAAGAAATATATAAGGATCTAGATGAACTAAATTTAAGTACCTGTTGTATCGGTTGATTCTCCTCAAACCGGCCAAAATGTAATAATGTTCAAAATCGGGACTTTTACTTGAACTTTCCATATTTTACTCAATCATCCATATTTTACTTAAACATGTCAAAGGGTAGTATATTTAAGACATTCAAAACCAATTCAGAGGACACAAGTGAACCACAATACAAGTATAATTGGTTGCTACCGATCAAAATTTCATAGCAGGCTTCAAAAATTATCCAATATGGCCTGTACGCTTATTGGTATAGAGAGTTGTGGCAAGAATAAACAAGTCTTTATCTAAAATGAGTACATACACTGGTTTATGTTTATCAATAATAATAAAAATGATAAGAATAATATGAGCAGAGAAGGTCTAAGAGAGGATTCGCTGGATGTAAAGATAACCTGATCATCGATGGATGTATAACGCAGGACTCGATACAATGTAAGCGTAACCTCTCCATGGCCTGGATCGATTACCGTAAGGCATTTCATACAATATCGAATGAGCTCATCTTGCATTTGCTCAGATGCCTTGTGGTACCCGACAAAATATTGAGATGCATTGAACAACTGATACCACTCTGGCGAACTCACTGTAACATCTGGTCAAGCCAGAGTCCAAACAGGGTGGACCACTTTCAGAAGGGATATATTTCAGGGCGATTTCCCCAGTCCCCTCTTCTCACTCACATCTCACTATTGCCATTATCCGTTTCGCTCGGAAATATTCGAGGGTATAACTGTGGCACCCCCAAAAACCGCAGGCACAAGGTTATCCATTTGTTTTATATGGGTGATCTTAAACTTTATGCCTCTGGAGAGAAGGATCTCGATCAGTCTCTGAGGGTGGTGGAATCAGTCAATATGATCAATATGACATTCGGAATAGAGAAATGTGTAATGGTCCATCTCAAAAGAGGACGGTGCGAGAACGACGGAGAGGATGTGCAGCTCGTAGACAGAAGCATCTTACACCATTTGGATGCCGGAGAGACTTATACTCACCTCGGGGTGGAACAACGCCACTCACAAGAGGTACCAGCAGTGAAGAACTCTCTCCGCGGCAAGTATTAGCACAAACTTCGACAGATCTGGTCATCGGAACTGTCGGGGAAGAACAAAGTTGCTACAACAAATTAGCTTGCCGTATCATAGTTACTGTACTCTTTTGGAGTAGTGAAGTGGGCTCGGAAGGAGCTGTATCAATTCGATGCAAAGATACGAAAAATGATGCATCTCTATAAATGATATCGTATGATGCATACCAAAACGCCCGTTCCATGGTTGCACTCAACTCGACAACAAGGAGGTCGTGAACTTTTTAGTTTGGAGTGTCTACATGGCAGAATGGTTCTGGCTACAACCTGAAAAGTCGTTAGGAGTTCGGATCCCCTTCTGTGTAAAATCGGTTTTTCTGTTAACCTAACACGGGTTGGACGATAGCAAGTGGAAATCCATCGTTCAGACTAGGGCTTGAACCACCGACCAACACAGCAGTCAATTTGAATGAGTGAACAAAGCACCCACGTCGAACCGCCTGGCTATCGACTGCATGGTCTGCGACCATGAGAGAGCAGGAATTGGAGCATTTCTATTTAGGGTAGCTGCCCAAGCAGCTGAAGAACTCGGTTTAGTTTTTTGTAATGAACGAGGTGCCACAATTCTGTCACCGAGTTGTAATCGGTTCAACAAAAAGCTCATATGAAAGTTGCAGAGATCACCTCACTTCTGCGGAAACTTCACAAGGATAAGCCAATATATAGGGTCGTCTTCCACTTCCATTCCACTGGTATTTGGTTGTACAGTTTCATTGGCAAATAATCAGTTTGTATTTTTGTTTTTTTCCTTATTTACTTTTGACATTCTATATTGATTTTTATTTCGTTTATCATGTCCATGAAGATCTGGTCCCGAAATGGGATAAGATATGGAATAAGAATGGGATAAGATAATGTCAAGTATTTCATTTCAATAAAAATTGGCTTGGTGTGTGCTCTGTGGCCCAAATTGGCCATGGTTCTTATACTTTTTTTTTGGCTTACCAATAGTTGATGACAAAACAAATATAGCCTTGGATAGCTTCTTTTGAGTTTCATTTATATGTATTTTCCAATTCAGTTTAGCATCAACATGAAAACCCAACAGCTTAACTGTTGTTTCCTCTGACTTACGTTCTATCACGTTTAAGTTTTTGTCCTGTAACAAAAGAGTAGAATCATCTGCATACATAAAAACATGTTTATGTAAATGATGAATAATAGTGGACCCTGAGGCACCCCATGTTTGTCTTCTATGGTTTTTGATGTCTCATTATTTAGTGATACATATTGCTGTCTATCTTTCAGGTATGACTCGATGGGATCTAATGCTGATTCGCGTATTCCATAATTTTGGAGTTTTTTCAACAAAACACTATCAAATGCCTTTGATTGGTCACATAAGATTGCACGAGTATGTATCCCAACATCTTGATTTTTGACTATCGTGTGACAGCTTGAGAGGTTGATTTGAGAGAACGAAAACCATACTGATGATCATCTAGGAGTTTTTCCTTTTCTAAAAAATTGGTAATTCTGTCCTTGATAATAGCTTCTATTATTTTTGGGATTATAGGAGTTATTGTTATGAATCTGTAGTTGTCACAATTATTAGCATCACCTTTCTTTAGAATAGGAGTTCTCTCCCCAGATTTAAGTGTGATGGAAATTCTCCATTTACCAGGCAGATATTTATTAGATGTGTAAGAGGTTCTGCTAAAATTTCAGGAACGAGTTTTATTATTTTCGAACTGATATTGTGAGCATCCATATTACTACTATTTTTTAAGGTTCTCAAAAGTGTTAAAATTTTATTTCGTTTGTGGGTCTCAGGAAATACCGAGGTTTTTACAATAATTTTCAGAAGTTTCTCACCTCTCAGATCGATGGGAGATATTGTTTTGATAATATTGTCAACCATTGTGGCATTTTATTCACTGAATTCATCCGCAGTAAGGCACGTGCTTTCACTAATGAAAGTGGACTTCCCTCTGATCTTATTTACTATTTTTCAGGCAGTTTTTGAAAAATTTTTACTATTTGTGAGGACACTATCATACACCTTCCTTTTAGATTTGTTTATTTTTTTCTGTTTTTTTTTTGCTAAAATATAAGAGTGTTTTGATGCTGTATTCCCAGTTATATTTTAAATGTAATTTTTTTGTTTCACTTCATTTCTCAATTTTTTTAGATCGTCTGTGAACTGCTTTGGTTAATGCATTTTTTGATTTACTTTTTTTAGAGGAAATGCTATTTCAATCGTAAACGTTTTTCTTTTAAATTAGCTAAGATATTTGGATTGCCAGATAAGTAAAATTGTGTCCAATCTATTTTGTTCATATGATGTTTGAACACAGCTATGCCCATTTCACTTATTTTCCTGAATTTTTTTATCTTTTTGTTGTCCGAAACACTGATAAATTGCCCGAAATGATTTGATATGTCCTCTCTGATGATTCCATAGTCTACATAACTTTTGAAATTTATGCAGATGTTATCAATACATGTGGCGGAGTATCCGGTAACCCTAATAGGTTCACGTAAGAGATTTTTAAAAATATGAGATGCGAGTATATTTTATAAAGTATTTTCTTCTTTGCTGTGTGAGATAAACTCTACATTAAAATTCACTAGTAGTCCAACTTTCAGTATGGTTCCTGGTGATGAATTCAAAGATATTATCAAGAGAATTTGAAAATTTGTCAAAATTAATATGATTAGATTTATATATTGTCACTATAACAGTATTTTTAATAATAATAGCTGTAAATTCTGCATCTATTTCCGTACAGAAATGACTAAAATCAATTTTTTATGACGATAGATTTTTTTTACAAATATTGCCACACCTCCATGTTTGAAATTCACTATGATGTAGTCCTTAATACCAATGGAATGTACTTGTTCTGTTGTCAACCATATTTCTCTGAGACACACTACATGATATCAATTTTCTGATAAACATAAATTTAGGTCATTAATCTTGTTACTAAGACATTGGATATTTAGATGGAAAATGTTCATTTCAGCATCCAAAGGTCCATATTTATTATTCAAGTTTGTAGGAGAAACTTTATTTAATCTTTTTTTTCCTAACTGGTATTGATCTAACGAATCTTCAGTCGTATTTATAAAAAAGAACATGATCTATTTCTATCTACATTGTTTTTGAGTTGGTTATCTAAGGAATGTTGTCTCAACCTGAAATTGAAACGTGTGAAGTGTATTTTACTAGGCCACTATTTTCACAAGGCCTCATACACTTGCTCTTTTAGGCTTTTAGGTCGATCATGAAAGACTGGTTGTCTTTTTGTGTATTTTGTGTTGGTAATTTTTTTATGTATGTGTTTTCAGAATTTGTTGGTTCCTTTATGTACTTATCTATGTTTTCCACAAGAACTTCATCTGGGACACCTGAGACAAATAACCATATCTTTTTATTTTTGTTTTCTTTCTTCTCATGGAAATGTTGGTGACCGTCACCATTTCCAACATTATTTTTTTTTTCATCTGACAATAGTACTAAACTCCTGTTCGTGTTCGTCTCCTGATTTTGTTAAGTTAATCATTTCATTCAATTTTCGCTATGTTTTAATTTTCAGTATTTGTAATATTATTTGTAATACGGAAGTCGCCGTTGACCCTTATGGTGAGTTTGTATTTATTTCATTTGGTTCCTTACGTTGTTTTTGTTCGGATAATGTTTTTTCAGTAGGTTTGTACTTTGTGTTTTACTTCAGATTTTTTGTTGGTCCGGATTGAATGTTTTGATTGTGATTGTATTGAAACAATTTTTCTTCAAAATAAGCAATTTTCTCGTTCAACAATCCAATTACACATTCTTTGTCACTTATGATAATGCCTTTATGCTATATAATTTGCCTAAGCAGCTTATTTTTCATGAATATCGTCGGTTTCCAGATCATCATATGATCACATGATCACATGATTTTTGTTGTCACAGCAAATTATTTTTGCATTTATTCTTTGACCACATGATGGATGGTAGATTGATTCACAGTTTATGCACTTAAAACCATTAACTACGGCTTTTTTACAATATTTGCAGTCTCTCTGATCATTCGTGTCCTGGTCAGTCAAAGGTCTAACACTTTCTGACAAGCATCTTATGAAAAATGTTTTTTTTTTGGCTACTATGATTATATTAAATTACATTACATTAACAGAGCTGACAAACTAATATAAATTAACAAATTTACAAAGGCACTCTTGATTGGTGTATTGGTATCATCAGCAGTTGACCGAAAACTGAAAATAACTTCTGTAATGCGGATTTTTTTTTTATTTAAATAGCGATGTTCTTTTGAATCATTATTAGTAAGCCAGTAACTCTATCAAATAAATACATCTTCTTAACCAAGCCAATTGGTTTATTTTGTTAGTGATCTTTCATTTAAGATGACGAGAGTGGAACTCTTGCCAAATACTGAAAACCTGATTTGGTTCTCAGCAGGGAGGCAGAAAGTATGGGTTCTGCTGTTTCATCTTCCAAATTAACAAGCAAATATGTTTTTGTGAAAATTGTACCTACTGTAGGGATGATTGCAGAATGTACAAGACAAACTTTTATATTGCATCCTTCTCTTCTACAACTGAAAAATTAAGCTAGGATAAAACAGTTAATATTCGCTTTCATTCAAGGAGAGCTCTTATTTGAATGATATCTTGCACTCAGTTACCGGAACAAACATGAGTCGTGAACAATTCATTTGATTTTCAAACTGTTTGACAGTTTACTGTTTACATGATTTTTTTCTACATTTCAATTTTGTCATACTACACTAATATTTATTTTCACAACTAATAAACTGTTGGCACTTCATTTTAAATTTTATATCTTAATTACTATTTCAACTTCAAATTCAGAATGACTTTGTTTAATGTCCTGCATGCTGGAAAATTTGTAAGTTGGGGTCTCCCTCATATAGGGTATTTTATTTAGTGCTTCCTTTCTTTCAATTTAAATAAAACAGAAAGTGTGAGATATTAGCGAAATTTTTTATTTGTTTGAATTACCTATTGACGCCATTATGTGTGGAATGCAACATCGACAGGCTGAATTTGAACGTTGGTATGGGTTATGTTGGCTTTGAGGGCAACTGTGGTTTATGGCTTATTTGCATACACCTGCGACTTGAGACATGAGTTGTGTGGCACCTAGCACCGTCCTGTTGAAACCATGTCAGTGGTGTCCAGATCATCCAATTCAGGTCAAAAGAAGTGGGTGATCATCGATCTATAGTGCTCGTCGTTGACAGTGATGGCCTGGCCAACGTCGTTCTCAAAGAAATATGGACCGATGACGCCGCCATCCCAAAATCCACACCCAACAACTTTGGGATCGTCCCAAATTTGACAATTTTGTTTGTTCACGAACCGATTTATTCAGAAATGGCCCTCATCTCTGAAGATAATTTTTCGATGAAAATTAGGGTCAATTACCAACTGCTCCAGAGCCCATTCAGCGAACACACGTCGTTGTCTATGGTCTTTTACCTTCAATTCCTGGGTCAGTTGAATTTTGTACTGGTGCAGGCCCAAGTCACGACGTAAAATTCGCCAGGAGTGGTCTGCTAAAGGTAAGTTCTTGTAAGCGACGCGAAATTGACTGCCATAGATAGCGGCGATGTTTTCGGCAGATCTTGGTCAATCGATTACCAAACCAGTGGACTTAATTTATCCACCACATTGCGAATAGTCCTCTCGGTAGGACGATTATGGCGACCGTAAAATAGAAGAAGCGCGTGGTATGTCGCCCAAACAGAACACTCATTCGTATAAAACAATTTTATTATTTGCACTTGTTGAATGCTATATCAGTCCATGGTGATTTGGGAAAACAGACTGAATAAATGAAAACTAATTTGTCAGATGTACCTTGAACAACATGGCCGTTGTCAATTGTCAAAATTCGGAAGTCCCTGTTGGAAGACCCTATATAAAAATAAAAGCAATTGTTCATTAGAAGGTTAGGTCTTTTTGGATCAGTAGCCACATCGTTTTGTTTTTATTACTTTATCTCAGTTTGTGAACTTATATCGAATGCACAAATTGACGATGTATGCACATGCACATTATTTCGTCGACCCAACTGTTTAAATATGTTTGAAATATATTTTTTTTGTTAACCAGCTATCGCACCCCTACGAACGCAACCCTCAGAAGTCGAAACTTGTGTGAGCTAAGGACTAACGAGATCTTACCTTTTAACGCGTGATTTCTAACGGGTTGGACGATAGCAAGTGGAAATTGAACGTTCAGCCTGTGGATTGAACCATCGACTCACACATCGGCCGATTGACTGTACTTTATGATATTATTAAGTAGTGAATTTAATTTTGAGTATTTATTTTTGGATGATACCAAAATTAATGTATTCAAAAATGTAGTCAAAAACTGCTTGTGTCCAAGACAATATCAAGCTATTTATCATAAAGATTCAATGGATTGTATTGAAGTGTTTTGGAAATTGACAAAGTATTTGGCTTTCAGAAATTTTATATTTACTTATGATTATGTTGAATAATTTGAATATATCTCGTTTTTATGCATATAAATGTTTACAAAGCAGGAACACTCCCACATTTTATTTATTTTGCTTCCCTTTTGTAGTCATGTTTGGATTATTAAAAGGAATATGTCTAAAAAGCAAATAAAATATTCAGATGGCGGCGTTGCTGTCTAGTAACAATAATGGAATACAAAGCATAACACGAAAAATGCTGTAATTTCAAGAAAAATAAGTTAACGTTTTCACTAATAATATTCCCCATCAATTTCTCTCACTCAGCACAATTTCGAAACTTTTCTCTATTGAAAGCAATATTGTGACCAGTGGCTGTTTCAAAAACCTAATGAATAATTCGTTCATGTTCATCTTTTGTTTCTTCATATATTATTAAGTCATATCAAATTTGGTACCAAAAGACATCCACTTTTATCTAATGCTATTTGCTAAAATCCCGAACTCACATCAAAAACGGAAAAATATTTTTTACCACTCATGGTTGCAATTATATCTTCCAGAGTGGGTATTATATAAAATTTTTTGAATCGAGGTATAATCTAAGAGACCCATTTTTCTTTTCTCCTATTACTAAACTATTAACCCAGTCTCTATTGCGTTATCAGGCTTCCATACAACATTTATACTTTCAAGTTCATTTAATATTTCTTTTAGTTTGGACCTTAAAGTGAATGGCACTTTTCTACAAGCATGAACTACCGGAGTCACAATTTTATCTGATTGAATCAATATAAGACCAGTAAAAATAGACGTATAATTTTGAATCAATTTATCAATTTTACAGTTTTTACTTGCTTCACTCCACTCTTTTAATAATATTTCAGTTTAATACAGCTTTTCTTCAGTCCTAAAATAGGTTGAGACTCTATGTTTGTTATCAAGAAATCCAAATTATGTTTATTATCGCATATTAATGATATTTTACTCAAAACCTTGGTTTTGAAATTACCATAATTGACTGAAAATCCCATTTGTTGATTTTACATTTGAATGATCTTTTTTAACTGTTCTGTTTAACCTTATGGTGAATTCTGCTGATTTTTTTTGGTATTATGAACTTTTCAATGTTCTGATCGAAAGTCTCCTCGGGCACAAAGAAAAATAATGGTCAGTTTTTGAGAAAATAATTGCTCAAAGTCGAAAAAATGGGGAATTTGCTAGTAAAACGGGAGAAATAGGCCGTGTTATTTTGCAACTTCATGCCTCTCGGAAATTATAACATGCGCCACACAGGGTGGCGTATAAAGTCATAATCCGAGGAATCAAAACATATTTTTAAAACATTATGAAAACAAAAGCTTCTGAGAAAGTTAGTCAATGGATATGGATATGCGGTTATACAGAAGATGATTCAATTGATATACCGTGAGACACATATTCATGGTACAAGCTCCCTTTTCTCATTTGTTTCTCCGGCATTATTTCTGGGAACATTGAATATGCTCACTAGATGGCACTTTTTGACATATTTGTAAAACAAATTCAACTTCCGCTTTTTCCGAAAATGACATAACATTTTTGTTTTCAAATGAGGCACCCTGTATATTATTATATGATCGGTTAGGGATAATTATGAGGAATCGTTTGATGGTGTTATCTCTAATGACTAGGAATATATGGCTATTTATTTTATCCATTAGCTTGATGAGTGGAAGAGAGAGTTGAATGGACCCTCCAGAAAAAGTTTCTCTGTTCTACTCAAATGAAAATGATGATGATATGTGAGAAGAAGAAGAAGAATATATTTATTGAAATAAGTAACCCTAGTATAGAATATTATATAAAACATATTACTAACATTATAGAAATTGAAAATAATTATAAAAAATGTAGATATAGTTCAAAATTGAAAATAAAACAAGTTTGAAAAATAACGACACATGCTATTAAAAGTACATTGCTATATAAGTGCAGCTCCAGTACAATGATAAATAGACGAAAACAACATGCAACATACATTAAATGTGGATATAGTTCAAAATTGAAAATAAAAAAATAAAAACTTCTAGTTTGAAAAATACCGACATATCGCAGCTTCTGCAGCGACTAAGCCTATTTTTCAATCACTATCTAATTTATATTTTAATCCACCTATGCTATTAAAAATACATTGCAATATAGGCGCAGCTCCAATACAATGATAACTAGAAGAAAACAACATACAAATACTATATTTATTAATATCTTACCAAGTATTAGTCTATCTAAAAAAACTAATCAATACATTTTATTGTATGATTTTCATATATAGTGAAAATCATACAATAAACTGTATTGATTAGTTTTTTGATTATTTATTCACGGTAGTGTGCGCTGGTCAGGCCCTATCCCCCGAAGCCCCGATACATTCGGGAGGGCGCGCCAGCATTATCAACCAATGACCACTCCCCACACCGTGAGGTAAGTGATCATTGGGTCCGAGAATCATGTGCCCT
>WOGP01000820.1:0-21764 GCA_015342065.1 Leptinotarsa undecemlineata | reverse complement strand
ACAGTGACCACTCAGAAATCCTACTGTTAAGCGTAGATTTTTCCTGGTCATCGCCAGATATTTCTTCGGCGCCAGCTTCCCAGGGTCGCCCAGGGTGATCCTGGCAAGATTGCATACTTTGATTCCATCTCATCTCGTTAGAGATCGGGCATGGGTGTGACGTTTGGCTAGTTCCGCATTTGTCGAAGTCACCAAGCCGTAGTGTCTGATGATTTCGACAATTCTTAGTCTTAGCTAAAATTCTTAGTCAAGCCGTTTCCTTGGCTGAAGAGTCAGCAATGCGATCACCTTTACTCCTGCCGTGCCCTTTAACCCACCTCAGAATAATGTTATTATCTACCGAGGTTTTAGCTAAATCTTGGTGGCACTTTAGTACTAGCCCTGAGGTAACACGTTGTCTGTTCAAGGCTAATAGGGATTGCATGCTATCAGTACAGATTATTGTTATTGCCAAAAATTCCTTTCCTGGTTATTTCTTTTGTGGCGGTTGAGATACCAGCCAGTTCTGTTTGAACCACGCTGGTAATTTTTCCCATTCCCCACTCAATCCTTACGCTTAGTGAGCCTTCTTTGGTGTTTGAGCCGTCTGTATATATGCATATTGCATTTGTAGCATCTGGCGCTGTGTTCTGTTTTATTTGTATTTTGTAGGGTTGATTAAACACAAATCTGGGTTCAATTGCATCACTGGTTGCCTGCAGCAGAGGTTGCGCAGTAAGTGCTTCTCGCCATAGGCTCAGCCTCAGTTGACTCATTCCTACTTCGAGGTTTACACCAGCCATGCGCAATCGTAACATGGCCATAAACGCAACCTCTTCAACGTACAGGTCCAGCGGGGTCAGACCAGAAATTAATTCCATTGCCACAGTTGGTCTTGTTCTCATGATTCCTGTGATGTTTAAACAAGCCAATCGCAGGTGACCACACGGGATAAAATACCCCATGCGCGTTCCACTGTCCTCCGACATTGCTCAAGAGCGACATGTGGTTTCGTTGCTCTACTCTGTAGGTAAGAGTTTCATGTTAGCTTCCTATCCAGGGTAGTACCAAGGTATTTTACCTCTTCAGAGAAGTTTAGTTTGCTTTTGAAGATTTCGGAAGGTTTCAAGCCCGATAAAGTTCTTTTCCTGGTAAAAAGGACCGTCTCAGTCTTCTTGGGATTGATCGACAGTATTCCTTACAACATGTTTCTGTTAATTTGAGCCCATCCTGCGCTCCATCGCACAGTGTATTCACAAATTTGCTGGTCTACATGATAACTATGTCATCTGCATATGCAATTGTGTAGAATCCATTATTGTTGAGGTGATGAATCAGGGTATCCTGCTGTACATAATTTAACAGAACATATTTCGAAAAGCAGTTTCTATATTTAGCGTGAAAAAATGTAAATTTTGGAATTTTCGCATTTTTATGAAACATTTATAATAAATCTGTATTCATTAATTAATCGGCTGATATCATATTATCCATTTAAACATGTAGGTGAATTAATTGCCCTAGCTATTGAAACTATTCGAAATACACGTTGGACACGTGCATTAGTTTTATTTTTCTAAGAAAAACTTCAATATCTCGTCAATCATTAATTTACGAAATATGAAACATTACATGAAAGTGGGTCAATCACATCTAGAAATTTCAAAACTGCCCTGAAATATAGGATATTTCATTTGAAAAAAGCAAGTTTTGACCCATTTATATATTTTCAGGATTAGTCGCCTATTCCTAGCCCCTTGTATAACATTTTGGAAATGTTAGATCTTCAAATCGATGGTGAATCATGAATAGCTCAATTATGTATTGATTTCAGATCGTTCATTCCATAGAGGAATTACCGAATTTCTAGTTTTTTGTGAGCAAATGAATACCTCAAGAATAATACATTTTTTGTATAGGGTGAATTGCATAAATTCATACTAAAATTATACCACGTATACAGGAATAAGGTGTTTGTACCGACTTCCGGTCTAACCTATAAAAACATACCCTTTGCCAAATTTCAGTAAATGAGTTCAATTGTTTTTGGTGTCAACGGCATCGAATACGATAGTCATTAGTTGTGCGTTCTGAGTAGGCAATGTTAATAACCCCCGAGCCACCTAGAGAGTATCATGGCTATTTGCAGTTAGTCAGTCTTGTAATGATGTAGAATCATTCCAACTCCAGTTAGATACATTCTCTCGAGAAAAATACCTGGTCGAGGTTGGGATCGAACTCACGACCTTTCGATCGTGAGTCGGGCGCACTACCACTGCTATGAGTCCAGTTATTTTTGAAATTACGACTCACCAATAGTCATCGTGCTGTACCATATATACTGGGAACCCGATACTGAAGATACACAGGCAACAAAGAAGCTGATGATTATGAAATAGATAATGGAAAAGAGACTCTTGATTGCAGCCAGGAAAATAATTAAAAAGGAATCGCCTGAGAGAAAAAACTGAACCAGTGCTTCAACAAAGTAGAAATTATCTCAGAATATTAACAAAATACGGCTGTAGAACAAAGACAGCTTTTGCTATTTCATACGAATCTGAATCACAGAAGATGAGCAATTTATCAACAATCAAAATTATATCCTGAAGAATGTAACAAACAGCCAAAAAGAGACCTATACAAACACAATATTATTGTAATGGGTGTCATGAAAAATCCAATAAACTATGACACTGTAGTACTGTTTGCATATTTGAAAGAAACGGGCAAATGAGTTTCCCAAACAACAAAAATTAGGGCGGAGATTAAAAGATCAATCAATTTGGTTTATTCATGGCATGGAAAGGATTGAAGTACAAACGTGCGGGAAAGTTCGTTTCCATACAATTGCAGAAAACCCAAAATCATTTGAAAAAATATACATGTTTCACCCTTCTTAGGGCATTGTCACAGTTGACTGGCACATGAAGTTATAAGTTAGATTAGGCATTGTACCCCATCATCCAGATTAGTGTGTATGATGAGTGGTCTTTCAAGTCAGATGGCAAGAGTACGGCTCTGCTCTGCTGACAATCCGGGCTACAGTGATGATTCACTGTAGCCCAATAACTGTTTGGTATCAAGCTTCGAGGAGTGAGCCAATCCTGGAAGATTTTGCCAGAAGTCCATAAATCTTCTTGCCATTCAGGTGTATCTTTGTTTGGCAAAGCCTAAAGCGATGCCAATGACAGGTTTTGGTCTGATTGAGCTACTTGCAGCACCCTTATTTGCAAGGGAGTCAGCAGCCTCATTGCCATCCAGGCCAGTATGGCGAGGAATCCAGACTACAGACAATTTGTTAAGTCTTCCTATCGAGGAGAGTCGTTTTTGGCACTTTGCAATTTAGACCTTGCTCGGAAGGAGCCAAAAGCTTTCAAAGCCACTTGACTTTCCGAGAATATTTTTATTGACTTGTTTATGAGGTTGGATTTTTCCAATCTCTCCGCAGACAATTCAAAAAAGTAAATTTCCGTTTGAAATACAATTGCATAGGTTCCTAGTCTTCATGATTAGTGAGAGGAGATGTAGAAGTATGATTCCCTCGAATATTTTAAATACAGCTATCCAGATTTTTTGAATGGAGAGCTAATATGTTCGTACTTTCGAATGCCGTAGGTAACTTTAACGCATATATTTTGTTTTTTGTTGTAACCTCATTACCATCAATTTTATATATGCTAGTCTAGAATATATAACAATTATACTCTTAATGAATTCGACAACTTCATATTCATTAGTTTGATTCTGTGACACTACCATTAGAACTAACGTATTTGTTTGATGTAGACTGTGTCAGAAATAATTGATTTTATCGACTTTTCAGTTGACAAAAATACATAAGACTATAATGTTTTCAAAAGCTAGCACATGCTCCAAAAACTAAATTTTAGCATTGAGGAAATAGGATGCGGAAATATACCACTTTCCGTACTTGTTAGTTGAATAACTATTTCACCATACGCCTTATGTATCTATATTTGTATCGATGTAATCACCATTCAAATCTGCACTCGTGTCTCTTTCAGGATCCGATGACATAAGGGCCACCGATTCAGTCCATTCCCGTAGGGGTATCTTCCGTCCCTTAAGCGACATCCCAGAACTTTCCTCGAGCTGGCCATTCGGAAAATCAATCTACGATGATCCCAGTGCCGCAGCCGAACGCATTCACGTCCCCGGCTACAGATACGACCCCCTCCACAGAGACACCTACGGATACTCTCCTAGGCCCATCTATCCCCACAACTACGGATCTCTAGATAGATACAGGCCCGGTAGGTTCGAGTACAAGCATTAGGTACTCGTAGCGCTCGGCAGAGATTTTTGGAAAATAAACGAAGATTGTAAAGCTGGATTTCTCATATGGGGGTTGGTGAGAAAAAAGAACTGATAGATAAGTGAGAAATGATGTTAATTGTCACCAAGTATATTGTAAATATATTAATACACTACAAGACTGTATTTTAAAAAACAGGTTGCATAACAATAATCAAACTTCATTATGAATTATTTCGCAAAATCTAGGCATTTGGGAAAAAAACGGTGTGGACTCAATTCGTAGTATTATACTCATCTTTTAGTGTAATATAAAATATTATACATTAACCATCTACAAAGAAGTTAAGGGGTTACGAATGTTTTCAAACTGATAGATCAAAATCAATAGTATCAACTATATTTCATCTATATAGTTGATAATTCGTACAATCGATTAGCCAAAATGAACACTTCAAACCGTCTTTCGTCTATAATCGACAGTTCAAACTATAACTCAGCGACTGACCTAATGATCGGAAGTTCAAACTGTCTTTTACCGATAATCGACAGTTTGAAGTTTTAATTATAGATAATCGTCAGTTCGAACAGTAGATTTAACAATAATCGACAGTTCTAACTTCCTCCTATCTATAAATCGACAGTTCGAAGTTTCAATTATAGATAATCGTCAGTTTGAACAGTAGATTTAGCTACAAGCGACAATTTCAACTTCCTTCTACTATAATCGACTGTTTGAAGTTTTAATTATAGATAATAGTCAATTTGAATAGTAGATTTATCCATAATCGACAGTTCTAACTTCCTCCTATCTATGAATCGACATTTTGAAGTTTCAATTATAGATAATCGTCAGTTTGAACAGTAGATTTAACTACAATCGACAATTCTAAATTCCTTCTACTATAATCGACTCTTTGAAGTTTCAATTATAGATAATAGTCAATTTGAATAGTAAATTTATCCATAATCGACAGTTCTTACTTCCTCCTATCTATAAATCGACAGTTATTACTTCCTCCTATCTATAAATCGACAGTTTGAAGTTTCAATTATAGATAATCGCTAGTTTGAACAGTAGATTTAACCATAATCGACAGTTGAACTTCCTTCTATTTATAATCAATAGTTTGAAGTTCCAGTTATAGATAATCATCAGTTTTCACAATAGATTTAACCATAATCGATAATTCAAACTTTCTTTTATCTATAATGGACAGATGAACCTTCCACAGTCGACAGTTTGAACTGTCTTTCGTTCATAATCGACAGTAGAAACTACAATTAGCCATAATCGACATTTTGAAGTCTGAATTATATAAAATTCAGTTGAGACAATATAATCGTTATACAACCTACAAAAAGTGCTTTGTGTTAATCCTAGATTTTGTTACGAATCCTGGTAGTCAATAACTTGAAGTAGTAAAGTCCTTTTTTAGTAGCGAACTCCACCTATGTTGAAAAATTCAGCTTTACACTGCGTATTACAGGATGCTCCCTCATTTTCCAGATCTTTGCCCCATATAAAGTCGTCGATTGGCATCGGCGCTTTCATTTATACATCAACTGCCTTTATGAACAGTTTTATAGCTTATGACTTTAGTTCAACGCGGGTTTGCCGCTCACCCGCAGCAGTAACAGCTCGTGCAATTTTTGTCGTCTTATTCTGTAATATATGTTGATATTTGATATCATGTTGTACCGCATAATGAAGTGAATAATAAAGTTTATCAAAGATTACAGTGAGTGTGCGTCCCCGCAAACGCTTGAGCGCCATCTATCAGACACAATTGACTTATTCTACTTAATGTTGTGTATAAAAATCTAAAATGCTGCATTGAAAAAAATATATAGACTTTATAATTGAATGGTTGGAAGAGAATTAAATCTTTTTATCGCAGTTTTACGTAGGTGCTGAAGGCCCAAAAAGACTGTTGATTAACCTTAATATACAGTTCAAAGTATCAACTAACCATTATTTATCCATAATCGATAGTATGAAGTGTCGATCGAAAGATAATCTACAGTTTAAACTGTCAATTATAGACAATTATCTATAATTAATTATAATCGACATTTTCAACTATCGAATATGTGTATTCGACACTTTAAACTATCGAATATGACTTCTTTACAATTATGTGCAAAGTTGCCTTATTCAACAAACAATAATAAAAAATCTTAAATAGTCGTAGGTTTGGAAATTATTCTGTTAATCTATTGAAAAATAATCCAATTAATATTCTGAAAATGAGAAACACTTACTTATTGACTAGAAAATATATACAGGGTAACTCTACAAAAATGAAGCAAGCTGCTTCTTAGAACAATTAATATTAGTTTATAGAAAATTGCATGACTAGATACTTCAATGAATATAGAGGAATAGGTAAGAGTTTATCATGTGAATGCTTATCAAACTCTTCTTTCAGTAATATGCAGTTTTTCACATTTAAAAAATCATAGCTAATTTGAACTGTCGACTGAAAATATCCAAGATATTAATGTTTCAAACCAGTATATCTCAACTGAAGTAGATCCTAGTAACTTCTAACGTAATTTTGAACTCAAATTAGATATTCTTGGAAATAATGTCCTCATATGTGATACATACCCTAGGGCTGCTAGACCCTTTTAACACTGGGGATGTTTGTCTCTCCTAACTGACGAACCAAACACTAATATCAATCTGGAACATGGAAGGAAACTTTCCCGGAAAGAGTTCGAACTAGTTATCCCGCTTGATTCCCTCAAAAGCAGTGTATGTTAGAAGTTCACTACAAAGTACATTTGTCCATCGTATAGATGGACAAATGTACAGAACAGAACATCTTGTGTCACACTTTTTCTGAAACTGTTTTATCTGAAGAACACAGAGTTCCTGCGGAATAAACTTCGAGAGACAGTTTTTCCGAGTTAATAAAATACAATTTCAAATTCAATGTGGACTGTCACTACATTACTCTTAGTGCGTACTAAAGATTCAGATCTCAAACAAAGTTTTCGATAGGTATTGAAACTCTGCCACGTTTTGTGTTTGACGGGCGTTTGCATAACCATTTATGAAAGGAAGCAAACAGTAATAGCAAGGCTGACACTGAATGCGAGATTAACTACCATAGTCGTCATTGCTGATATACTAAGTGGTAGTATATACTACGTGGTAGGAGATCATAAAAAATGAGAAATGAAACTTTCTCTATTTTTACTACTTTTATTTGTAACTATCGTTACTGCAGTTCCGTCCTATATGGACATTTTCAAACTAATACAATGAAACTAATAAATCCAATAGAAGTTTATTGCATTTGTTTGAAAATGTCCATATAGGACGAAACTGCAGTAATGATTGTTACAAATAAAAGTGGAAAAGATTCATTTCTGAGTCGTCTTCAAAGCAAGTGTTAAAATCTTATTCACTTACTTTTTTCACAATTTTCAGAAACTTTTCATTTCCATCATATGTTCGTTCGAATGATTTGAACATTTTTCCATTTCATAAACAGTTTTGCAAACTACTTGTAAGTTTTTAGAAAATAAATTCAATCCACAATATCCCAGAGAGTTGGACTTTTTCCATAAAAACGAGTCTGTACTATAGTCACATCAACACTAAAAAAATAATTGTCCAAATATAAGTATTGAAAAATAGAAAACTATAAGCCACTGAAAGAGGCGTGATATCAACTAACCGATTTGAAAATATTTGCCTCATTTGAAAAAGTAACTTATATCTTCCACCTTTAATTTGCAAAATTTGTTATGAAAATACATTTCTGATATTTAGTAGATCATTATTGTCCTCTTTGTGAGAAATATTTTCAAAAATTCACCTGAAGAATATAATCAAACAAAAGGTTAAATTTTGAAAAAGTTGTATACTGTTACAATTTTGTTTGCCAAAAACATCATTATTATTGTATATACGCTATTCATGCTTTGCTTTTCACTTGATTTCTTAGTAACTTACACGAGTGCAGAAGGTACTTCCTGTTATATAAAAATAAAATGAAGTAATGGTTTTTCAAAATTGTCAGATAAACTTAGTACACCGAAACAATAAATTTTTAAAGAGGTAATGAAGACGATAAAGCCTAAACCAGTACACACAGTTGTTTTCAATTATGCCAGCCATATGCTCGCGCACATCATTAATGTAACACAAATCGTAGCGCCGAAAATTCCTAGTCTTTTTTGAGCACCATTCAACTATTGTTCACACGAGCACAACTATTTTTAATTCACTGACTTCATAATTACGCAATTTCGAAGGCCTTCCAAAAATACTCCCAGATATTTCGGTATTTATGTTCAGCTAACCAAACGACTACAACTATTTGCATTTGAACATGGTCCAATGTAAGTTCATTTCATTTTTTTATCGCAACCAAATCTTATGACAGCATAACTCAAAATCCTGTCATAGTCACGAAATAACGTCAACAAAGTGACTATGATGCGATTTGTTCAAGCACTCACTCAAGTAGGATAATTAGTCAATTGTTTTATTAACGATATTCAGCAACCAAACCTAACGAGGCTTTTTAACCTGCCGCTCCAGCATTTGCCAGGGCGATCCACTTTTTTTAACGGCCCTTCCCTCACACATGACGAATATTTTTTTGGTTTTGGAAGTGTTTTTAGAACACGATGCAGTATTTTTTGAGGGATGCGTGAGATTTTCGGTCGCCTTGGAGGTAAGATATATTTGGAAGCTTTTGTGTAGCCTGGTAGCTAGTGGCCTAACATATGACAATCCTGACTTCCGTAGTGAATACTAACCGCAACCGATGTTATCGTTTTGTGTGGACTCGTCTTCGGAGTGTTTTTTTTTCATTCAAGTATTATTCTTTATTAATTTTATGTTTGGTTTGAGGATAGTTGTGAAAAACTTCACAAAGAGGGCTCACAACATAAATAATTCCCCACCAGTTTGAAAATGTCGTAAATATCCGCTCAATATTTTTTGTTTCCACTTGAATTTGAAGAATACCTGGCGTGATGTTCTAACAGAATAACTTGAATCACTGATATAAATATTGATGATGAAAAAAGTCTCAAAACCCAGATTGGTAACCAACCTGGATTCCTGACTGATACTTAAAATGAATTTGCTACTGTTATGTCTCTACACTTACTACCAAACTCAAACTTTACATAGTCAGTAAAAAAATATCCATCGTTCTAAAGTAAATGTATGTTATCCACCTATTACTATTGAGAAACCACTTGAACTGCATAAAGTTTATTAGGCTGAGCATTTGTTTTAGCTATGATGATTGATGATGTATCCAAATAATGTGACAAGAGTGCATTCAAGCTTCGATTATCATATCAAGTTTATTCGAGATGGAAACAAATGCGAATTGAGAATAGGCGAAACTGGCGTAGATAACTAAATAATGAAAAATGAATTGCTTACCAGCACCAGCTGTTCTAGATCTTTCTGGTCAGTGGTTGAATTCGACAGTCATAGTTTCACCAAGCCTATCAGTACATCACTGAAATCAGTTGTTGGCAACAATTGCGACAGAAAATTTAATTTACGTTTTGTATAGTTTTAATACTGAAAATCAAACGGAACCTGAAATAGCTCAACATCAGAAACACTCCTAGCCGTTGAGGTAGCCATCGGATAGCTGGTCATTTGGTATTTTCTTTCTTCAACATGTAAGAAAAGAGTATTTTTCCTTTGTGTTGGGAGATTTACAAATCATTTCGGTATGCCCATTTGAAATACTCGTACTGTCACATTCATATTTGAATCCATTCGAAGAAGGAGAAGATGTCAAGTGAAGAAAAGAATCAAATTAGTTAAAAACTACGATCACCTTTGTTTTTGCTCCAGGAATCCATATTGATGATCGATAGAGATTTTGGAATATTCCATTTATTCAGGAATTTGTTGGTTAACAAGTTTCTCAATAATTGTCCATTTAATTCATAACATAGTAACAGATCTAAAGATCTTTAGATCTTTATCTGCAGAGTATATAGGGTGAGTGTAGGCCCACAGCACTTAGGCCACATGTGACCCATTGTACATCCTCCCAAGAAGTTGTCGTCCTAGGTCATCGTCCATCCTGTCCTTTCTAGGAAGGTGGACAGGTCTCTGGAAGACATCTCCTTTATATCGACAGGTGTAGGCCAACACTCGCCGAACACACACTCTCTTATTGACGATAACTCCGGACATTCACATAGGACATGCCTGACAATTTCATCTTCCTGTTCACACATCCTACATAGAGGTGTGTCCACTAGCCCTTAATTGACAGTGGCCAGTCAGAAATCCTACTGTAGAGCGTAGATTTTTCCTGGTCATCGCTAGATATTTCTTCCGCGCCAGCTTCCTAGGGTGGCCCAGGGTGATCCTGACAAGATTGCATCCTTTGATTTCATACCATCTCTTTAGGGATTGAGCATGGGTATGACGTTTGGCTAGTTCGCAATTGTCGAAGTCATCAGGTCGTAGGTGCCACTGGGTCCTAAAGTTCTCAGTCCAGCCGCTTCCTTGGCTCAAGAGTCGACAATGCGATTACCCTCACTCCTGTCGTGCCCTTTAATCCACCTCAAGCTTTGGCTAAATCTTGGTGGCACTCTAGTACTAGCCCTGATGTAACATGTTATCTGTTCAAGGCTAATAGGGATTGTCTGCTATCTGCAGAATGTTATGTTTTTGCCAGAAATTCCTTTCCTGGTTATTTCTTTTGTGGCGATTGAGATACCAGCCAATTTTGTTTGAATCACGCTGGTATTTTTTCCATTCCCCACTTAATCCTTAGGCTTAGTGATCATGAGTCCACTCCACATCCTGAGCCTTCTTTGATTTTTGAGCCGTTTAGATCTTTAGATATAGACTGAACTCTATCAGTCTTCCAACAAAAAGGAAATCCAACTTTTCTGTAAGACATATTGAAGAGAATACAAAACTCTGGTTTTGAATAGTTTGAAAAATAATTCATCCAAACTCCTATGCTTTTCGAATATTTGTCACTGTCGGCAGCCCAACTGTTTCACGACAGTGACAGTTACATTAATGAAAATTAATGTGAAGTAACAAAAATACATTCAGATAATTACGAACTTTCAGTGTTTATGTTTTCCTTGTGATTATCCTCTCTCCTCTACATTGAAATCTGGATAGATAATTAAGTGGATATTGATATTTTGAAACAATTTTGTACTTTTGATCCTATTCAAAACTATTTTAACAGAAGTGTGGAGGAATCTGATCAGTCTCATAATGTATTCACGTGCACTAGGAGTTCATTACTAAAAATACTTCGTTTATTTGTTGTTTGCCAAAAATTAACTCATACATGCACGTGTTTTCACTGGATATGTTCATAAAATATGCATATGTAACACAAATATTATTTTTCAAAATAATTAATGTTTATGAAGCACTGCCAAGATCCATAATCTAAATGATTACATATAATCTCATGAGATATTCGAAAAATTTTCAACTAGGTCAGCTAGTTACGTATATCAAAAATTATGATTCTGCGTGAAAAAAATCAATACCTATATGCATAATTTGTTTGGTGGGGCAAATGTATGTTACGTATTAAATCTTGGTAGAATCATTACCACTTGAGTTTCTAATAGTTATCTCATAAATTAAATTATTCTGAAGTTGATAAATAGACGATTTCTTGTGGATTACCTCGCGAAATTATAGAATCCAGAAACCCTGACAGATATTTCTCAACGGCAGTGGGAAAATAAATATATCAAAGTAGGTACTTTTCATGGCCTCACTTAACCAAAGTCATACTTTGTAAGGCTTGTAAGGCTTAATGAAACTCTTAAGTTTTGATATATTCACAGAATTTCATTACTATATATGACTGCAATTTAAATTGAGTGGATTCAATTACAACTTTTATTTAAAAAATCGTCTATAGGAACAGCAAGTTATGATTTTTGAGTCGCATAAGATCCCAAACAGGTTGATATTTCTGTCCTGGGTCTGGTACCAGAATCTGGTGAGATTTTTTATCCACCAACGAACCAAGAGCTATCTGTTCTTAGTATTTATTTCTTCTGGAAAATCTAGTCCTTCCTACACGAGATTAGGACTATATAAGGCAGGATGATACTGTGCTGTCGCAGTATTTCCCATCAAACTAGTAGAATATTCAGAAATTCTAACATTTAAAATATAAAGAAATTAGACTAACACACAGGTTGACTGTATAATCTTACTGATACGTTAACAAGGTTGGAGTCATTCGTGATGAGCTTAAGGCATAACAAATATTTTTCATATTGCATATTTTTCCACAATTGAAGAAACGACCTACCGGAGGTCAGACACATTTGAGGAAAATTCATGAAATGGGTATAATTATTTCACATCTATGCAAAAAGAGAATAGTCAAATACAAATACATCTAATACAAATATTAGATGAGTAGATACAAGAAGTTGAAAACCAGAGCCCAAACAAAACGCATTTATGATCAAACACCAGAAAACTCTGTTTTGACCCGCCGTAGGTCTCATCAGGCAGAACCACAAATGCATTGCTGAACTCAACTGCCCTTGAAGAACAAGCTTGAGTGAATAAGGGCAATGATATCTCCTGTTGGGGAGACGACATTATATGTGATCGACAAAAAACTCCATCTTTGCCTCAGCAGACCCAATGAAGGTTGTCTATTCACCGAATAGGCAATCTACAATGAAAGAAATTGTGTTAACCACTTCAATATAGTAGGACCTTGGGGTAACTCACCTCAGATAAAAACATTTTGTAAATAGGCCAAGTAGTTGATTCAGAATATGAAATTTTGTCATAGCAATTACCTATTTGGATTAAATCAAAAAAGTTTTATGCACGAAATATGGATTCTTCTTCTTTACAAAATGATGGATCCGACTTCCAAGTGCACTATTGGGACTGAATATTTCTGACATCCAATGTAGTATATTTTCTTCGATTTCAAGTTACCAAAACCAGTTTCTAAAAATTATTCATCAGCTCTTAGGCAAACAATCCACCATTGCAAAAACAGAAAGAACCAATATATAATTGCTCATACTTATATAAGATATAATATTTGGAAGTAATAAAATCCTTCTGTTTCTACTTCATTTCATTTCAAAAAGCCATTGCTGGGATGTGAACAATGATGCATGCAATCCCACTTCCAAGCAAACCTTAATCGTTATTGCAAAACTTCAACAAATCTCTTATACCAACAGCCTTCCACATCACCAAACCAAAACCTTTTGACGCCGATGAAGCATGGAGAAACCACTTAGACCGTGTCAAGGGCCGTGAACCAAGTCAGTGGCCCAGCAGCATCTTCCACACCACCTACCCCTTCTCCCGCTACCCCTTGTACCTCGTCTACAGCAAGAGACCTCCTCCAGCAGCCGACAAGTATGACCCCCATCGCTCCTGGTTGGATCATCTGGACCGTCTAGCTGAGCTCGACAAGCTGTATCCCACTCTCTGGCCCGCTATTGGAAGCAGACGTTCACCAACACCCACTAAGGTTTGTAGATAAAAGTGTATAATTGTCAATTATATGAGGGGAAACATCATTGCAATGCTATCTATTGTTCAAATTAAAATGACTTTCCAATTTTGCAAAAATATTTTTAAATACAAATAGTTGTATTTGTATTTGGGGAATATACATTGCTGAAAATACTGTTCTCTCTCTCTCTCTCTTGCCAGTAGCCAAAGCTTGTAGGTATTTCTTTATTTCAATCAAAATTTAAACTAGCAAACTTGATGAAACCATAACCAAAAACGAAGCATAAGTAGATCAGAAAAATCAGTTCAATACAGATATCCCGAACGAAGCAAGTGTCTAGAGAAGGCAAAATGTTTTTAGGAGGTAATTGTGAAAGTTGAATTTGAAGTACACCTAATATTCAAGTATTACAAGTGTAACAAATTGAATTTTGTAATACTTTGTAGTTCTACTTGTATTAAACAATTTTTGGTAAGATACCTATCATTAAATGAAAATACTTGTCAAAAATTTTTCGATTGGAGGATTATAAATATCTGAATAGGAAAAATAACTGAAATGGAATTTTCTAAGTGAGTTCGTATACCTACATTTTTTTCTGAACAACAAATTCGCGGATGTTTCTGTTACACATCTTCATAATGTGAAATAAACATATGTATATTGTTTCTATTAATACAATTTTCATTTTAAGACAGGAGAATTCGCTCCCCGCCCCTCTGAGGTAGCTTTCAACTACGCCGGCCAACCCATCTACTCCCGTGGAGGGCTGTATCCAAGTAAGAGTCTATTCAACGAACTCCTGAACCCTTCCCCTAGCCTTCCCATCTCGGCCGTGACTCGCGACCCCTTCTGGTGGGATTCCCCCCTCAAACCCCTCTCCTCTTTCAACCCTTGGGGCAAATCCCCCTTCTATCTCCGTGACTCGTACCTCTCCCCAGTCAAGAGGACGTTCCTATGGGACAAACACCCCATCAGGCCGTTCGGTAAGTTCCTTCACTAATATAGTTGGGGAGTAGCTATGGTCTAGATGCTTACACCTCTTGTACTGATATTTCAATGATAATATCATCTTCAGGGATATCACAATAAATAATATTATTATGAGAATGCAAACAGTTGATAGAGAAATTAATTTTACTATTGATATTCTTTATTATTGACTTGACAGATCTTCAATTAAACTTTAATAATAAAAGTAATTGAATATTTTTTCGAGATTTTTACCTATACACATTATTTAACAACACTTTGCTTCTACAGTTATGCGTGACCAATACTGAACCATATGTGTTTCAGTATTAGTCACGCCTGAAGGTGTAGTGTTCAGTAAAACACCTGTTAGAGTTTGGTAAACTGTTTATTAGAATATCCTACTATGTTGTTTTGTTGTCAATGAAACTAAAAGCTATCGGTATTCAAATGGGTTATAGGCAAATCATTTTTACAGTAATAAGTGAAAAAAGTCAAATTCTATATCTGTTTCTGAACCATAATTCGAAATACTTCTCATCAAAACATGCCATGCGCATTTTAAGTGACGTTAATGCTTTAATGAAATGACTATTTGTCATAAATGTTATAATTTCCGAGTGCACCGCTGTCGCAAGATGGCGGTGCAAAAGACTACGACAATGAAAAAAAATTGTTAAAGTTGTATTTGTATTGAAATGTTTAAGAAATAGTTCATTTTAACAAAAATACTCTCAATATAACTGCTACTATTGAATCACAGAAAATGTATCTAAATGAATGTTATGCGAGAAAACATTAGTAGGGATGAGCACATAGACCTTAGATAGCCCCCAGACACCCCCAAAACCAGCAGGCCCCATGCGACCAAACTGCACTCATCATTCCATATTCCATTTTTCCCATTTTTGAACAGGACTGCAATTTTACGGTAACTCCTTTTTTGTGTCAGTTTTAGGTTGAACGTAATGTAGTTTAGATTAGAAAAATTAACAATACCTATGTAGAATATATGGTACTCACATATTTCTTAATGCATGAACTTTCTTCTCTTCCAAATTCTAAAAATCATTTGAGTTATTTTAAGGTAAATGTTAATCGAGTTTATTTGAATCATTTTCCTAGTGGAAATTATTCAACTTTGGAAATGTATCGGCCCTAACAACGTTTTATCAAGTGCACAGAACAGTTTAAGTCTGCTCAAAAGTAAAAACATTATGAGAATAGTCCTATAAGTACCAACAGCCAACAAGCACTATAAATTCCTTCAAGTTTGATACATACCTCCAGGGATGCAGCTAGAGCTTTTTCGGAATTCTGTTGATAGTAGAAACCAAGATGGCCAAGATTTCCTTCTAAAATACAGTAGCATAAGATCTCAGACAAGTTGATATTTCTGTACTGGGTCTGGTACCATAACCTGGTGGGATTTTTGATCCATCAATGAACCTAGAGATATCTGCTCTCAGTATTTATTTCTACTGGAGGATCTAGTCCTTCCTACATGAGATTAGGACTATATAAGGCAGCACCAGACTGTTGTGACTTTCAGAATCTACCAGTAGTTGGATGTGCTCTGCATAAGCCTTTTTGTCTAATTGGCAATTTACAAAATTTGGTATATTATTCATCTGTAGGTTCTCTCTTCAGATATAGGTTTATTTAGGTTGGTACTTTCGATTATTTTAATTTTTTTTGTACAACATCCGCTATATATCAGACCAGGTACTTATTTAAGGCTATCCTCGTAAATAAGTTACTCTCGTATGTATATTTTTCCGTGTCAGTTTTCCAAAATGTATTTTGAAAAGCAATGGAACGTTTTTTTATGAAAAGATCTAGAACTGACACGCTTAGTTTTCCATTTTTTGCTAACAAGCTTTTATTTAATTCATTGTTCCTGCTTTTATATCTATGAAATTTCATGATTGTTGGATGTCAAATTGATAATCATAAAAACTATTATTTTTATAATGTATGTAGAATATGAGTCAAAGATTTTCAAATAACATTAATGATAAGATATTTGAAAAAAGTCTAATTTTCTCTTTCACCTACAAAATGTTTCTTCTTCAAGTAAATTATTGGTTCTATTCTTTACCTTTCAACTCAATTGCATATTACAATGCAAGAAATGAAAGAAAAAAGTCAATTGACACTTTGAATCTGGCAATTGCCACTTTTTAAAAATATCAATTATCAAGTTTCGTAGAGAATCATTTTAAAAATTCATCAAAATATCCCGAGATATCGAACGAGCGCATCACTGTATACCTGTAACAGTAATTTCACACATCAGCTTGACATCTGGAATTCTAAGCATTAGTTATTTTTAAATGAACAGACTAAAGTGAAAACGTTTAATGTTTGCCAATTTGCAAAATATGAATTCTAGATAGTTTCAATTTATTTTTTTGAAAAAGGCATACCTTCCAATAAATGACGATAAAACTTCACCTTCGAACTACAGTAGGTATTAGATTCAATGCATACATGTAATCATCATAACTAATTTTACTATTTTTATATAAATATAAATTTATGTTGTCGACTTCAATCTTGAATGTTGTAGAGAAAAACATTTAGATCTCATATCATTTGAAAAAGTTAGATTTAGTAATTTCTCCATTTCTGATTTGTATTTTTAGTTACCACACCCTGTAGATATCCAATAAATTTTCTTTCATCGAGCCAAATACATAGATGTATTTAAAATGTCGTTCCCATATGAAATGCAAACTCAAAAGTTGAGATTAACGATTAACTAATGGTAACTTTTATTGTACGATACACGCCTGGTATCAAGCAAACCTACTCGCTCAGAACGTGGTCAAACAAGTCACCTCTATCGAGTCTCAGAACAGGAATATACGTTTCATTGAATGAAATCAAATCAAAATTCATGTTTCAGATTCCAGATTCAATTTAAATGTTTCTTTCCACGACTCTCACCGAGTCCTTTGAAGCCTCTGGACAAAATTTAATATTTCACTGTCAAATGACAGCCTCTTGAACGTTTTCAGCGACAGGTTTTAAAGTGTCAGTTGAGAAATTCAATAAGTATTTTGGAAAGTGTCAATTAACAGATCTGAAATGGTATTGTAAAATTTTCAATTGACATCTTTGTTATTATGTATTTGCATTGGTACCATTACACTATATACCCTCATGGTATATAAACCTCCCAAATTTACCTAGTGTTGTGAACTGCCAAAATGAATGAATCATTATGACAATATACTGAGGCATGTCGAAGATTTCTATCTATACATAATTTCAGGCAGACTCCTTATTTCTAATTCTACTGTACTCACTAACTTTAATAATACAAAACAGTTTATACATTTTTAACTAAACTATGTTTTTCAGCCGCCGTGTACTAAGTGACCAGAGGAAAAAATGACAATCAATACAATCATCGTAACAAGAAAATCAACGACTGACTGAACAATTTAAGATTTGAAACATGAGTTTGTATCTGTTTGAACTCATGTTTCAACCAAGTGTTCAATAAAATAAAAGCAAATCTTCGAAAATCCATTTTGAGTGCCTTAATTATACATGTAAGAACGACGAGATTTGTGTAAACGAAAAAAAGCCTTATTGTATCTTCTAATAAACTTGTGTTGAAAATTCTAAGGATGATCTATGCTAAGAAAAAGCGTGTCTCGCATTCCATCCGAAATGTTAAGGTCATCCTGGAATATTTTTTTGTTATAAATGTGAACTTTACGTTGTTATCAACATTTTAGAATGTACATCTTATAATTAAATTTATTAAAAGGTATACTGTTTTTTTATTACTAGTCATCTTATGTCGATGTTCAGTTTCAACATACCAATGAATTTTAGAGATTTATTTATTTGCTCTATTGTATGCCTATTAGTTCTAATGAATTATATGCAATCATTTTCTTACAAAAAATTAAGTGAGACTCGTTACTTTTTATAAAACAAAATGCAATAATATAAAAACCCCCATAATTCTTATGACAAGCAGTCCTGTGAGATATCCATACATCTCAGGTCTTGCAAGAAATAATGATTTTATATCACTCCAAGTAATATATCTACTCTTGTCACAATATAGTTCGTGAAAGAATTCATACCGTTAGTTAATTTAGTACTAGCCACAGGAATAATATAGTTTGACTGAAAAGGGTGTTTTTTAGGATACATTAATTTTAATAGAAAAACCTTTTTTGGCTGTCTACTTCTCCACCTTCAAATAAAAAATTTAGAGAACCACCGAAGAAAAGAATAGATTTCCAACTAAACTTTTTTTAAAAAACGATTACTTTAATCACTCTACTGACTATTATTTTTAATGGTGTACTCTCGAAGTTTCAGGTTGCAAATACTTACCTTCAGCACCTTTTTGAACTTCTAAAGGCAACAACACGGATTTCTCATATACGTTTATGACTTTGTGATACCGAGATCAGCATGTTTGATGTTATTACGATGACAGTTCATAAAAATATTCACAGGTCCAGTTAATTATCCCAGCTATTGGAGTTTCATTTGAATTGAAAAAGGAACATTGTTAGGAGACATTAGTTTTTGGAAAAAAAGTGTTTGGCTCTCTACTTCTCCATCCTTGTACAAAAGAATGTGGCAAACCTCCAAAAAAAAGGAAGAGACATTAACTTCAAATTGAACTCTTTGCAAAAATGTCTTCCCAATTCTTCAAAGTATAAAGAAAGTGTGAAAATTCTGAATAAACTAATTAATGAATCAATAGTCTTCATATCCTGAAATTTGTTTCAAATAAAAATTTGTATTCCAAACATCCGTAATAGAATTAAAACAAATAATTACATAATCGCTGCATATAATAATAATAGTCTTTATTACTTTCAAATAAATGTATAAAAAAATATAGATCAAAAATACTATCCTAAATATCAATGAAAATAAAGGGCAAAGTTTATTTTTGTAAAATGTTGAACACCATCAAAAATATATGATACAGTATCGACATGCAATTTCACTTACTTGGAAAACTCTCTGGGTGTCTCTCTTAGTACATGAAAGGCCTCTAAAATAAAACAGAAATCCAATAAACTGCATCGCTGAGAAGAGAAAAGAGGAGATGGAAGTCGAATAACGACCCCAACGATCGAGAGAAACCTACTTAGTTCTCCGGATTTTGAGCTTAGGATAGTAAAACAATTCCAACAGTCCTCCCTGTAAAATCGTATCATGAGCAGGAGATCCTTAGTTTTCCTTTTTTTTTTAACAAACCTAGAAGGCTAGATGGTGCAGCCATGAAATGACTCGTCATCTCCTTAAAAGCAGAATATTTTATGAAACTACCTTGCACCTCATTCTTGAGCTGCTGGATCTTCATGAGCAGCAGGTTCTGCAGATAACCAAAATTAACATAGGGGATGGATTTCAACTGAAACACTCCGAATATCCTCCCTGTGATAAAAGTTAAGTCAAAGAGCTTTTCAGTTCTCCAGCTTTCGAGCTGAGCTCACACAGGAGATGGAGGTTGATCAAATTATTTCAACTAGTCAACGGACCAATAGTAGGAGCTTCTCAGTTCTCCAACTCTTAAACAAATCTGAAAGGTTAGGTGATGCAGTCACGAAACGATTTATTGCCTCTTCAAGAGCAGGATATTTTATGAAACTGCTTTGCACCAAATTCTTGAGCAGCAGTAACAAAATCTGTATCAGGAGAGAAAACAATCTTCTTTTGAGTACATTCTGCAAATAATCTGAGTCTACAGAGAAGATATACGTCGACTGAATGTCCTCAATTGTCCTTCCAGTAACAAAGGATAAGGAAAAAGAGCTTCTCAGTTCTTTAACTCTTGAGCTGAGTTTTTAGAGATGGGAGTTGATGAAACGACCCCGACTATCTTCCCTGTAAGATCAAGAGCTCTCGCTCTTGATCCGATGTTAAAGTAAACAGACAGAAGGTTTTCAATAGATTGAGGAATATGTACATTGATCTGAAACCTTGAAGGGGACTATTTTTTACTAGGAAATTCAGGCCCTGATAGCAGAGCATGTACTTTGTGCCTGCCCTGTCACAAAATGGATCAGGTTTTCTGCATTTGGCTGAGTCCTACTAATGCCAGCTAACCTGAAAGATTATTCACCAAATTTATAAATTAGTTTTTTTAAGAAGCTGGATTCATTTGGGCAAGGTCCAGTAGGTTTGAGCCACACTAAACCCCCGCGGGTTGCAGTTGAGGATCAAATAGACCCACTCACGTTAGGCGTACTCTACAACAAATTTGGAAAAACTTACAAAAAATAGAAATATTTTATTTCAGAAAGGAAAACAATGTGTAAACGATGAAGGTAAGTTCTGTGAACATGATAGAACTTAAATTGTACAAGATAATAGTGGTGGCACATATAGGAGTAGATATTTTTCAAATAAATCAAATTATAAGTTAAACACAGATGAATTTCGGGATAAGTTTTATTTGTATGAATTTGATACTTATTCAACTCGAAGTATAAAACTGTAACTGAGAAACCAAGTATTAAAATGATGAATTCAAGTGTCTGCCATGGATCTTCATTATCATTGGAATCCAATTTTGTAAATAAGAGCATACGAAAAGTTTTCAAGTATTCATATGAACACTACATTGAACATATTAGAGCTTTTGAAGGTAATAATAGAATAATGGGAAAACCCAGAAAATAGCTTTCAAGTATTCAAGAAAATAGCTTTCAAGGATTCATATGAGCACTACATTGAGCCTATTAGAGCTTTTGAAGGTAATAATAGAATAATGGGAAAACCCAGAAATTAGCTTTGACATAGTTATCTACAGCCGTGAAAGTTTACATTCTTTAATGGAGATTTAGTTTCAACTTCTTTTTAGATTTGTTTTATAAGAACATTAATACATATATCGGAAAGTCACACATCGGAAAAGTGTAGGGATATTTTTAAAAATGGCAATAATTTTTTTTTTAGATCGCTTTAGGGAAAAAAAATTGACGGGTGATTATTAAACGAATGTAACTTACAACAAAATTTATTAAATGGTCAAAAATACTGAGT
>WOGP01000819.1:3605-21767 GCA_015342065.1 Leptinotarsa undecemlineata | reverse complement strand
TTTCATTTCAGGTTTTTTGCTTAATATAATTTTTATTTTCAGCTATTAATTTTGGATTCTTCTCTTTTAGGTGTCTCAGGGATTTCAAATCATTTTATATATTAGACAATGGAAGTCCGAACTAGTGAAATTTGTATTGACTTCTCCAATTCCATGTAAAAATGGGCTTACACTGGAATAAATGGATTATCGTTATCATATGAAAATGGAGACACTCTACATTTTGTTTTATGAGAGAAGACATTGGTAGAGCAAGATCTTCAGATGATGTGGTGCTGTAGGTTTTTCCGGGTTTTTCTGCAGCTGAAAAAGCAAATGCGCCACTAGAATCAGTGAAGTTATCCCAGAGCGCCAATTGATTTTTATTGTTATTTTTATATTGTACTACTAATTAAAGAAATAAAACTGATAAATTTTTCTGGAATCTGACGGGTATCAATGTATTCTCCTTTCAATACATCTTGATCATCTTCTCAAATCATCATACTTTTATCAAATATGAAATAGGAGTGTCTCCTAATTTAGACAGAATTGGGATAGTATACTGAAAGTTTACACATATTTTTCTGCGAATAATCAATTCTGTCAAGCCATCAACCTTTTTCAAATTTTGAGTGTAATATTTTTGCTACCAATGTGAGTAATCTTTTGCGTTTGATCGGAAATTTTAGCTAATGAGTGTGTTTGAGAAATGCAATCTATTTTTATTTGAAAACAAGATTCTCAAAAAGTGATAGTATTTCACAAAAATTATATTCACATTATAATCATTAATAAATTTAACATCTTTATTTTCATCGGAAATGTGTCTGGGATCTTATTTCAGTATGTTATTCAATATGGACGTAACAATATTTCTTCTATTTCATCTTTGAAAATATCACAATTTTGGAAAAAAAAAACTTTGTGGTTTCCTACATATCCATCTTCATACGAAAATTGTGGGAAACTGTCAAAAGAGGGAAAAGAACATTTGTCCTCTTCCACATCAGTATAGGATTCAAAACAGTTGACACTTTTAATAACATAATAGAACACATCAGGTTGGAATTTCTTTGAAAAATTTCTTCTACATCTTCTAGAGAATGCTTCAGAAACCTTACCTGAAGCAATTAACCACATATTTTCGAGTGAATTATTTCCTGAGTGTTGGAAGGCTGATTAATCAACTGTCCAAGGGAGGGTTCCGTAAGAAACCTATAAGACCTACTTCACTACTGCCATTGCGAAACTTGTAGAAACGCATGTTAATAACAAATTGGCGTCATTTCTCAATAAAAATTATTTTCTCAGAAACTGCCAATTTGAACTTCAGGAATTCAAGAGCACAAATGATGCTGGTAGTGAAAAATATCTCAAAATGAATGAGATGAGATAGAAGCAGCAATGTTTTCTGACCTCGCAAAAGCTTTCAACTTCTTAGATCATAACATGAATCAGAAATATATGGTTCTAGGGATGTTGCTCTGAGATGGTTTCGATCATACTGGTCAGGTCGAACCCAAGAGTCCCTGTTGATGATGAGACTTCCATACTCCGTTCAGTGATTTGTAGGATATCTCACGGTTTTGTTCCGGCCCATTATTGTTTCCGATACACTCGTCTATAAATGACTCAGCCCCCATTGTTTTGTAGAAGAATGATGAACTCAGTGATAATATTGAGACTGATTAAGATTACGCTGAGAAATTGGACACTCACTTCAAATTTAGCGAAAAAATTTTCACCGGTTTTTTTTTCTATAAGAGTTATTTTGAAGGAACTGACTTTATCATCATCGGGAGCTATCATCTATTTTGCATTAATTGAGTCCTAGCTCAGATATGGAATTGGTTTCTGGCAAAACACCTCTCATGCTTCATTTAATTACTATTTCGTTTCATATACTCTCGCTGTTAGATATATGTAAAGCGAATTCCAGATAAACGTGTGAAATCCTATTCATTGCACAAAAATAATTATTAACAGTGACGGACATTTTCATATTAAAAAGCCTATATGATGTAGTGCTGAAATTGGCTTGATGGCTAAGTACGATACAAGTCTTGGTAACTTCGTGATATCGTCGCCGATACCTAAAACTACATTGGCAAAACAATACATCAAATATAATGCCAATAAAATGTTTGATTATTTGGTAATTCATATACGATCTATTTATAGTCATGAGAAATTCAGAAATGTTGTGAAATATGTATTGCTCCAAGAATTTCATTAAATAAATTTGTGAATATTGAAATTTAAATATTAATGTTGTTGACCCGTAAATTTAGGTTAACTTTCATGATAATTATTTAATTGTCATCAATGTCATCAATTCTCACTGTATTTTCATTGCATTTTAGTGCGACGATCTCCTGTATGTGTCCAACTCATTACTGCTTTTTATAATCGTGTGCCTTTCACGATTTTTGATGATATAACATTTTTTCCCTAAATTTTACAGATATTTACACAAAATATGTCTCACAAATGAAAAACAAAATCAAAAATCTAAACCAAATCTGACTAGTTTTTTTATTTGATACGACGCCTTGAAGTTTTTGGTGAAAATGAGTTCATATTAGTCATTTCACTATTTTCATTATTACAAGTTCCACTATCTAAATTATCACTCATCAAAGTTTTACTATTCACATTTCCATTATTTACAAATTCACTACATGTGCTCGAATTAGTATTCTGTTCTGCCCTATTAACATCATTCGTTTTATTTATTTGGGATCGTGGAGTGATTCAAACTGCCACAGGTTCGTTATTCGCATATAATTTGCTTTGATTTGATTTTTATGCCTTTTCCATGCCATTCCACAATCTGTTTAAATCACATATGTTCTGGAACCAAGAACTCGCTTTATAATACATGAGCACCAAGAAGGGGTACTTGGTGCCCAATAATAATTTTGACAGTGTTTCTCCCGTGGTTGTATGAAGTGTATTACGGCAATGAAAAAGAAATCGGTTCAAAATTAAATGTATATCAGCATTTTGATAATAATTTTTAGCCTTGAGAATAGCATTTTTCATTATTTTCACCCCACTCTCCCCCAAACCTTTCGTGGCCGGATGGTAGGGAGCTCCAGTAGAATGTTTGAATCCGCTGGCTTGCAAAAAATTCTGAAACTCTTCCGATGTGAGAGTTTTTGCATTATCTGTGCATAGTTCAAAGGGTAACCCAAACCTGGAAAACATTTCTCTAAAAATGTTTATGGTTGTGGAAGTGATAAAATTATGAACTTCCACATACTTATTCCACTTGGAAGTTGTCTCTTCCATAACCAAACAATTCTTATTGAACAATGGCCCAAAAAAATCCGCATGCAACCTTGTCCATAATTCTCTGGGCCAATCCCAGAAGTTTTCAGTGGATTACTAGAATATTTTGAGTAGGATTGACACGTTTTTGCCTTCATTTCAATTTCACTATCAAGTGAGGGCCATCACATATAGGATCGAGCCAAGGATTTCATTTTTACCATACCCATGTGTGTATAACTGTGTAACTCATCTAATATATATTTCCGGCATTTTTTCGGGACTATCAATCGATATTCCTACATGACACAGTCCTGTTCAAACGTAATTTCGTTTTTCCGTAAAAAGTACGGCTGGAGCTTTCGGAAGAGCAAACAATAGGCCAGCCATTCCTAACATTTAAAATATCCTTGCTTAAAATTGCATCTGTGGCCGTTTTCTTTTTGATATTTTTGAAATTTATTGGTAAATTTGAGTCTTTTACAGATTGAATATACGAGATGTTTGAATCTAAATTTGAATAATTATTCGTCTTATTCTCGTCTTTTGGATTATGTACAGGGTTTCTAGATAAAAAATCTGCAGAATTATTTTCGGATTTAACATATTTTATATCATACGTGAAGGCTGAAAGAATATGAGCCCACCTTTACGATCGATTATTAGCAAATATTCGTAAACCCCTTTTATTCCCAAATATAGTCAATAACGTTTTGTGATCCGTTTACAAATAAAAATGTTAAGCACAAAGGTACTGAAAAATTTTTTTCGTGCCGAAAATTATTGCTGCTGCTTCTTTTTCAATTTGCGAATAATTAAGTTCGGCTGTGTTCGGCTGTGTTAAGTAATCGTGAGGCGAAAGCAATTGAACTGCAGCTGCAGTTGCAGCAACTGAATTATCATTAAATATGTGACTCAATGTTGCTCCCAGTGCGTTTTGTGATGCGTCCACAGTTATTTTTTTTTGGATCAAAATGTGCTAGTACGGAAGAAGATATTAACATGTTTTTAGTCTTATCAAAACTGTTCTATACAAAGGCTTCATTATATCTAATGCATTTTGAAGGAACTTGCCATAAAAAATAATCATTCCCAAAAATGATTTAAATTCTGTGACCGTTTTGAGAGACGAAATATTTTTGATAGCTAACACTCATTCATTCGAAGTGTGTCAGCCATCTTTATCGATTATATGACCTAAATATTTCACTGATTTCTGAAAAAAACTACATTTTTGTACCTTCAACCCACAATCTTGAAGCCGTTTCAGAACTTTTTCGAGTTTTTCAAGATGTAATTGATCATTTTCAGCAGTTATCAAAATGTCGTCCAGAAAACGAACAACTCCTGGCATTACAATCAACTGTTCCATAATATCCTGAAAAACGATGGAGCTGATGTGATACCATGAGGAAGTCTTGTGTAAGACAAAAGCCCTTTGTGAATAGTTTCTTTGATTCCTCTGACAAGACAACCTGTTGATAAGCCTCTGAAAGATCAATTTTAGTAAACTTCTTACCACCTTGTAATTGAGAAAATAAATACTCAATACGTGGCAATGGAAAGTGGGGTATTTTCAGACGGGTTTAGTGTTCCCTTAAAATCTTCGCATATGCGAATGCAACCATTCGATTTGAAAATAGGTACTATTGGAGTAGCCCATTCAGAAAATTCAGTGGGTATTAGAACCTTATTTTCAACTGAATGTTCCATTTCATTTTCAATTTTTGGTTTTAATGCCAAAGGTACTGGTCGGATCTTGAAAAATTTTGGAACGGTCCCCTCCTTGATTCCCAAGTTGATTTCGAACTTAATGAAGGTTCCTAATCCTCCATCAAATACATCATTATATTTCGAAACTAAGTTCTTTAACTTGTCATCATTCCAAAAATTTCCATTCGAAGAAACATATTTTATTTTGCCTATACCTAGCTTTAACATTTTTAAACCATTCTACCAATGAGTGGAAGTTCTCCATTCTTAATAACATAAGTTTTGAGAATCAATTCATTAGCTTCGAAAGTTATATTCAACTTCAAGAATCCCACAGGTTTCAAAGAGAGACCTATATAATCTTTTAACGTTAAATCATTTTCTAACAGCGGTTTATCTGAAATTATGTCTTGGAATCCCAAGGTACTCTTTATTTATTAAAAAACTTTTGTCTCAAAAATGCCAGTTATCCAGAATTAATATATACATTACTTTGAAGAAAATTAAATTGAATTGACGATAGCAGGGATTCATACTCTCCCACTACAGGCCCGGTTGTCACCGATCGAAGCTCGTTTGCCTGGTGTGACGTCAAGATATACTGCGGGACATCTCACATTTTCAATTGCTCTTGCTCAGTTGTTAATTGGCATATAAACCGGATAATTTTATGGGATACTTGGGAGATTATTTACTTTCATAATATATAAATTACAATAAAAAAATTAATTAGTCTGAATGAGCCTTTCTGTTATTTTCTGTACTTTCACATATTATACCCTAGCAAATTTTTACTTTTCACCTAGAAATGTCTGATTTTTGGTACAGTTGTTCCCTGGAAACTTTGAGCCATAGTAAAGAAAATTATTTTGTAACATTCTGTATAATATTGAGAGAAGGGTGTACCTAGTAAGTGTACCTAGCATTTTTGTTAAAAAAATCAATAACTCGAAAACGGTTATATATGAAATCATATTTTTTTTCTGACCTCTTCAAAAGTTTAACGAAAGTTATTTTTATTAAGTACTTTTCTTGGTTATTCACACTTTGTCTTCAATTGAGGACCGCCTGCCCGGTATTGACGATGTCCAATGGGCTGAAACACCTGTCTACCTGTGGCTTTCAAATTGAAGTCAATAAGGAAATGATTAGAATAGTACTTATTTATCTCTCCATTTTCATGGAATTATTTTCCAGCAACTTGACTATTAACCTTTCTCGATTTCATAATATCACTTCTAGAAACATGTGGATTCGTTTTCCGATGGTTAGCTTCCCAAATTTATGCTACCGCAGTTGTCACTTATGTTGTCACTTATGTCTCACTTGCGTTTGCGAAGTTATTTTTATTAAGTACTTTTATTGGTTATTCACATTTTGTCTTCAATTGAGGACCGTCTGATCGAGAAAAAGTGGTATTATCTAAAACAAAGTAGAGCAGTTTTTACATAAGAATTGCAATATACCATGAAAATTCCAAGTATAAAATGATGTAAGGTTATTTTGTCGAAAAATATACTGTAAAAGCCCCAGTTATCAGAAGTGACTTACGTTTGATTCTTCTTGAGGCATCATCATAACCATGTGATCCGTAAGTGTACTCGGCTTCAATGTTACAGGTTTTTTAATCCCAGTGGATAGCAATCTTTTGAAATCTTCTCCTGGTAATGTTTTCTTGTCACCAGCAACTATAACTTCCACTCCATTGGACATAACTCTCGTAGCAAGGTTGTATCTAGCTTCCTCATTGAAATTTCTACCTTCAGGCTCTAAGTCGGAGTTATAAAACAATAACATGAATAATACCTCGACAGAGGGTTATGTAAGATGAAATTTTCAACCACATTGAGTAAATTCGAACTTTTGTGATGAAAAATTTCATCAAAAATATATAAAATAAAAATGATTGTCCTTCTTAAAAAAAATATATTACAGAAACATATGTACACAAAATAGTTAAATTTGGAAGTGAGGAATGAAATATAGAAATTCACGAGAAGAACAAAATTCTGTACAATGTTGTTCAATTCCATAATGCAACCGTTACAAATTTAGTAAGATTCAAACATTATAGAATCGACCTTAAGTGAAGTTGTTTTATACAAAAGCAGACTCACCTTGGTTAAGAAGTTGAGTTTGTGGGTTATCCAGAGTGGTAATTAGAGTATTTTCAAAATCAGTCAAAGTCTGTGTGACGTCTAAGTTCAACAATGTTAGAGTTGTAAATTTGATGTGAGACTCAGTTAATACGATTGTTTTTATCTGAGGTTTCACTTCAGTTGTTGACGTTATTATTTGTTCGTCTCCGCTAACTCTGGTGATGACGAAAGTATATGTCCTTAGTCTACTTTCAGTAACAGTTCTAGTCAGAAATTCAGTGGAAAATAAAACAGTAGTCTTTAGAAAAAAATCAGGAGCATCAAGTGATTCAGTCAGTTCAGGAAAAGAAGGTTCATACTCAGGAATATCTTGGAAAGTAGGTTGATTATTTATGTTGAATACATCTTCATCATTTAGGTTTTTTTTCGGTTCTACATATTTTTTTTCAAATGATTCATCTCCCAAATACCCAGAACTTATCTCGTCCTTTTGAACGTCCGAATCTTGTTTAATTCCATTTTCCTTATATTTTTTATCAATACTACTTATGGTGTTGATTTTCTGTTCAGAGTTTTCATCACGTGATACATTTTCTGCTGCATCGTAATATTCCGTAGATATTGTGTCATCCTCAGTTGAATGGTCATCGTCATTATCATTTTCTTCTTCCTCATTAGTTGTATGATCGTTATCAGTTTCATCATCGTCATCAATTTCCTCCTCATCTTCAACTTCACCATCGTACTCATCGATTTCACTATCGACATCAGATTCATTTTCGTTGAGCTCTCCGTCTTCATTTTCAGCTTCTTCAAAACTTTCACCACCATCAACGTTTTCATCTTCGTTGTTGTCTTCATCTGAGTTATTGGAACTATCGTATCTTGAGTGGTGGAGGCTGTTTTCATAAACAGATTCGACAGCCATACTTTTAATTTCGCTAGTCATTATCGAAGATATCACGTCGTTAGAAAGAAGCACATTTACTGTTTTATTGGAATCAGGTAAAATGCGTTTTCTAGTAATAACTACTTTCCTTCTTGGTTTTGTTGCTTGCTGCACGTGATCTTCGACATCGATATCACCTACATGGTCTCTTGTGAGATGGTTTATAATACGTTTTTTTTTTTCTTGATTTTCAATCGTCTTATTATTCGCCTTGTAACATGAATTTCACTGGGTTTAGTATTTGTTTCGAAAACATTATTTTCTCCAGAATTATTTGACGTGTCGTTCATTACTGGTTGAATCCGTATCAGCTTCTTCACAACTCTTTTCTGCTTAAGATAAGTTGGTATAATAGTTTTGATGTCACTAGTTTTGGATAAGTCTCTTCTGATCCTTGATAATTTTGAATGCTTTGATTGTATTCGTTTGCCAATTATATGCGAAACGTAGAAACTTGAGTTGGAGAAAATGCCCCCATGTTCTAGTGACGTTTCGACCTTTGGCATGAGTGGGGCTACTTTGCTAAGGTCATTTATGCTAAAAAATTTTTCGAAATTTCTTTCGAAGCTTTCACATACTCAATTTTATATTTTGCTGAAGATTTTTTTGATTTTGTAGGTTCTGTGTTGAATAGTTCAGGAGTTTGTGTCATATGCTTTGGAACATCACCTATAATACTTTCTAAACTTTCTGTTTCTTTTTCAGTTTCCGATGTCTCAAGTGAAGTATCTTCAGTAGACATGACTAAACCATCGAAAATATCAGTCGTAATAAAGATCGATCCAGATAATTTAGAGGGCTGTACACGTACTTCTCTTCTTTTCCTAACACCTTCTTCACCTATTGTTACTGTCGACAGAACAGTTGTGAATTCACCAGGAGTCCTGCCAGATACATAAAGAGTCACAATACTCGTTTCTTTAAGTGGTTCTACTCGGGCGGGTTTGTTGATTTTCCCTCTTCTAGAAGTTTTTCTTCTGGGTGAAAGTGTAGTTTCTTGAGTTTCTTGTAGTTCCTCAGAGTCCACCAGAGCTAAATTGAGCTTATTTTGGTCTTTGTTCAAATATTTAATTTCAGACTGATCCAAATTAAATACATTAGCTGGCTGTTGAGACAATAAAAAATTCACTGCAGGTTGCTGCTGTTGAAGTTGCTGCTGTTGGAGTTGCTGCTGCAAAAGGGGTAGTAATAAAGCAGTATTCAACTGTGGTCCAGGAAAACCTAAAGTAGGCGTAAGTACTACTGTATCTGTTAAAAATTCTGTAGCAGTAAGAACATTAACGCTGCTATCGATGATTGTTGTGAAAATTTCTTTGCCTCTAAATGTAAGCGGTATGACTGTTGAGGTTTCGCTTGTAATTGTGGTTATATATGTTGTTGTTCTGGTTTTGAATTCCGTTGTGGGAGTGGGTTGTACTAACGGCGGTTGCTGAAGTCCCAACAGAGGATTTGGTTGAGGTTGGAGGCCACCTAATAGCAATTGAGACAGCAATATGTTTGCTAGAGGTGCCTGAGCTGCTAGAGCAGGTTGAATTGTATTCACAATCTGTTCTACTTCATAAATCGTACTTGGAATAACATGAGAGTATGATGTTTTGCGCCTATTGATATAAGTAGGAGTAAATATAATACTGGTGGTTGGAGTTTCATTAAGAATAAATTGGGTAATAACTGTTGCACCATTATTACCCGTAGCAGTATTCTCACTCAATAAAACTTTGACTTCCTTTCCAAAAGCATTCTGTGATGTTGAATATTGCAAAGGGCCAAGAACTTCCGTACTATACTTGGCAGTAACAATATTTTTATATTCTGTAATTTTTCCATTGACTACTGGTATTGTTACTTCCATAGGAATTTGATGAGTTATAGTAATTGTTCCGTCAAATGAAGGTAATACTAAGTTATCGTTTTCAATATTATCATTATTTTGATATTTTGGACGCTGAGTATTTCTGGCTCTATTATTCGTTCTCGCATTTTGTCTGTTACTACTAGATGATTTTCTAGGAGTGACTGACGATTCAGTTTGATGGTTGTTACGTAATTTTGGAGGTTTTGGTCTAGAGACAGTTGTAGTTTTGCTAGATCTACCTGATGATGAAGTGGGACGTTTAAAATTATTTTTCTTGTCATTTTCTCGGAGGGTGAATTGTGTTCTTGTTTGATTCGATTTAGATGGTGATATTCTCGATCTCTTGTTAGATGGAGAAGAAGTCGTTGAATGGGAAGTTTTGGCATTTCTAGCTTTATTAGAATACCTTCCTCTCGAAGACGGCTTTTGGGGTTTTTCAGTTTGTTTATGATGATTTTCCGGAGAAGTAGTTGTACTAGTTGGTCTCCGGAATCTAGAGTATGTATCACGTTTAGATCTCTTCCTGAAGAATGGTTGAATTTGAATGTTGTTTCTACTATGGCTACCACTTTCAGATATTTGTGAGGTAGGAGGATCTGATATTTGGATATTTGTTAAAGAACTATCATAATCGGTATCTTCTTCTGGTTCGCCCTCCTCCTCTAGATCTTCGCCATCCTCAAAATCTTCTTCCTCTTCTTCTGGTGTATTCGTTGTAGTTGTGAATAAACCACGTCTAGGAAACAATGCATTAGGTCTTGGCCTAAGTAAACCACTAGGCCTATTGAAAATTGTTTTTGGTTTAGATGTCGTAGTTGCTCCTTTTTTTGGTAGATTTTTTCCGGTTTTCACTGAGGCGCTTCTTGGTGTAGTACGAGCTGCCAGAGGTGGTCTCCTGAATCTCAGAAGTGGATTTGGATTTCGTTTAGATGATGTTATTTCCGTTGTGGATTGTAAAGCAAAAGTTGTGTCATTATCCTCTTCAGTAATGTCGGTAGGTTCATCAGTCACTATGGTAGTCAAATCATTTTCAGCATCAGAGGAGGTTTGAGCTACAATATTGGAGCTGGGAGATTTAAGTAAACCAGAAACTAGAGTAGGTCGAACTCGGGGTCTAGCTCCGAACAAAGAACTAGGTCTGATTGAAACTCCAAAACTTGAAGATCTGAATCCACCTCTTCTTGAACTAGATCCAGATATTGTTGGTTGAATTCGTGAACTACTGCGCCTTCCACTTCCAAAAGTTGAACTGAAGCCATTTCCATTACCGGTGGATTTTGGTCTTGAAAATCGCCTACCACCTGATGCCGTTGGTTGAATGTTAACACCCGAAGATGATCGCCTGCCACCGAACCTGTTCGGTTTAGATGCAGGAACTGCAGTAACAGTTGGAGTAAAATCGCTTCTAGTAATGGTAGCAGCCGTACTTTGTCCAGATTGTTTGCGTTTTGGAGCAAACGTAGGTCTTTGTCTTGAAGCAAATGGTCGAATGGCTGGTGTACTGGTTCGTTTTCGAGATTGAAATGATAATTTATATTTCGTTCTACCACTTTCTTTTTCATCCGGTTCGTTTTCATCATTCTCTTCAAAACTTGTTTCTTCATCTTCTTTAGCAGAGTCCTTAATAGACCCCTCTATCGCAACTGGAGATGGGGAAATGGTGTTGGTTGTGGAATGTATTTTCTCAGGTGCTTGAGTGGGAGTAGGTATTATACTGTGTTCAACAATACTTGGTTTGACAGACACTTGGGCTCCGACGAGAAAGCTAGAAGTACTTTCTATAATTTGTGCATATTTTCCATCTATATTGGTACCAAGAACTTTTGATTCATAAAATGTTGTGGTATCATTTTGAACAATGGATCCTTCTATGACTCTAACCAATCCCGTTCTGTGTGCTATTGGTAAGTCTGTTGGCAGTGCTGCTTTCTTTACCTCATCAACGGCAAGTGAACTCGTACTTTCGATTACTTCGGCATAAAGGTTATCAATGTATGTTCCAATAGCCTGCGTTGTGTAAAATAAGGTACTAACACCTTCAGCATCAACTATCTTTCCCTTGTTGATACTTACTACTCCGGTGGGGTTCAAATGAACCGTTTCAATAGGGGATGATTTTATTTCGTTAGTCGGAATAAAAGAAGTACTCTCAAGAACTTGAGCATATAAACCATTAATATAAGTTCCAAAAACATTGGTTGATAATATTGTAGTGGTGCCATCGTTTTCTAATGAACTAATCAATGTAGACAACAGTCCGGTTGGCTTGATTGTACTAGTAATACTGGGAAGTTCAACCTTTAATTCATTATCAGTTTCCTCTATCCTATTCCCTTTACCGGATCCAACTGCTCTACCAATATGATTACTGCTGAGTTCGAAAGAATTGTTCAAAACGTTTGTTACAGTTTCCAGTCGACTATTCAAAACAGTATCATCCCCAATATATGATGTTGTGTAATACGTATATGTTGTGAAATAAGTAGTGAGATCATCGTCTCCTATACTTGAAGGAACTATATTTTCAGATGTTGTAGGGAGTATTTCACTTGATGATTCTGCACTTGTTGGAACTGACTCATTAATTTCTGTTGCTTCTATAGCAGGTGTTTCAATATTGGAAACAGTTTTTTCCCTACTGGTTATTTTTGTAGTACCGTCTTTATATAAAGTGGTCCAATACGTAAATGTGGTGAAATAGGTTATAGGTAAAGTAAGATCTTCTACGCTCAGTGTTTGCGTTGGTGTTAACGTTTGTGTCACTACATTTGTAATTGTTTCCAGTCTACTGACAACATTGCTAGAAGTTGTACCATGATACATGGTGGTGAAGTACGTGAATGTCGTGTAACTGGTTTGAAGGAGCAAAGTAGGCGAAGGTATGATTTCAGAATCATTATTTGATTCCGATACAATCTGGTCATCCGCCAGCACATTACGTTTATCAACATTATCTATAACCCTACGAGCTCCTTCTGAAGTACTGCTTCGCACATCTGTCACCATTGTAGCAATGGTTTCATATTCACTCAAATTAGGAACATTGTTTTCTGTTATTTCATCGTTATTTGAACTATTTACTTCCCGTTCCAACGTTACATATTCTGTTGATTGTTTTGCTGAAGTTGAAATTTTGTCTACCGATTTATAATCTGAAGTTTCATAAATTTCGTTGTCACCTTGATTATCTGAGTCATGAGGCTTTTTTCGATTTATCGTATTATAATTATTTTGAGCTTTAATATTTGATTTTAGGATTTTCTGTCTGATGTAATCATTATCATCATCATACTTTGTTTCTGTATCTGTATGTTCTTCCCCCAGAGAGGCAACGTTTGTGGGTTTTATGTCTTCATCAAGTATACTTTGAAACGAGGGAGTAACGTAGTTCGTGTAAACTTCTGTTCTACTGGATATTTCAGTTTCTCCATCAACAAAAATTGTTGTAAAGTACGTATATGTGGTGTAATAAGTTTTGACACCATTTACAGTTTGCAAGAGCTTATTATCGTCAAGAATAGGCGTTGGTCTGGAAAGAACAGATTCCTGAAAATCTGTGGGAAATTCTTCTGAGTTATACGAAACAGTGGGAGCAACAGTTTCAACACTAGAAGGGTCCATGTTAGCAACATCTTCGAATGTCACAGTTTTCGATTTATATTTTGAGAGTAAACTCCTATCGTTATCAAATAATCCAGATACGGCATCGTCCGTAGCATCTTTTCCTGGATCCAAAGTTGACGTGATAACGTTTGTAGTAACAACTATTCTACTAGCCACTGATGAAGTTGTTTCTTGGAAGTACGTCGTAAGATAGGTATAAGTTGTGTATAATGTTTTGAATATTACTTCAACTTCATCTCCATCTTCAGTTGTTGCATCTGTTGATTCCCCTTCTGATTCCGTCATATATTGGCTTTCCGTTGTTATTTCTTGAGGAGTTGTTTCTGAAAATTCAACTGCAGATATTACATCCTCCTTCACTTCTGAAATATCATCAGAAATGGTAGTAGTCTCATCAGTTTCTTGAATAGTTGTATTATCATCCATAACTGGTTTTGGTGTTTCGGATTTTGGAAGTACGGAAATTTGATCACACAATCTTGTCTGATAATTAATTTCCGATGATATAACTTCATTAGATTTAATTGAGGTTGTCGTTGTTCCATCACTGGGAATGAAAAATGTTGTCAAATATGTCAAAGTTTTATAGACAGTAGATGGAACAATTTTACTTCCATCAGAACAAATAATGTCAGCAAATTTATTATCCTCATTTTTTCTAATATCTGGTGTTATTACTTCAAGTGGTGTGGTACTAATAATATTCTCACTAGTTGTTAGAATTTCATCTTCAGTTGCCGTTTCTTTATTGAACGTTGAAGGTTGTGTTTCAGATACTCCTTCCGTAGTTATGTATGTAGTTATTTCTCCATCAGTAGTCATCAATATTTCTTCTTCAACCAGTTTGCTTGACAGTGTTATTGAACTTGTTTCGATTGGGAAGTCATCATCGAAAAATATTGTTGTTGCTCCACTTACACTGAGATCTTTGAAAGTATCTTTGGGTAGATCAGGAATGCTAGTAGATAGACTGTTGACTGGCTCTGTTGATTGTTTAGCTAAGGCTTGCAGAGATGCAAGAACATTTGCGATATCTTCATCGGAAGGTGTTGACAACATTATTGGTTGACTCTCCGATGGTTGAATAACATCTGTAGAGAAAGTAATGAGAATTTTACTACTGTCTGTTTCCTGTCCCTGTTCATGAGCTAAAACAGAAGATTTGGCATCCATGTCTATTTGTTCATCAAGTATCTCACTCTTAGGTTCTCTTGTTCTATCTGTTTTATCTATCACCATAGTCGGAATAGAAGTTTTCATTTCTAGTTTATGACCTTTGAAAGTCTTTGTTTCTATAGGTGGTTCCAAAGATAAAAATGTTTTGATTTGTGTTACTAAAGGTGGTTCTTGTAGAGTAGTGGTGGGCTGAATTAATATAGGTTCAACAGATATTTTTGTAGTTTCAGCTAGTTTTTGTATTTCCGTCGTTGTATGTGGTGAAAAAATTATGACAGTGTCTCCAACAGTGGTAGTGAAATCTGCGAAACCACTATAGGTTATTGATGTTAGATCTTTAGGACTTGGTTTGGTCAAACCAGCTCTGAATAATAACTTTGCCCTTCGTTCAGCTGGAGTGGTTATTTTAGCTCGTTCTGTACGTTCCTCAAATTCTGGGAGATCCCCCAAAAACGATACGGAGGGAGAAAATTCATTCCTAACGGTGAAAGTCGGTAAATTTTCCCAAGGTTTTACCTTGGATGGTGCAAAATTATCGAAAAGAGGTTTATCATTCGTTTCTTTGTGATTTATGATATTTTCCTGAGTGATATCACGAATTTGTGGACTTATTTTGAATACCTTCACGTTATTTTGAATTGGAATATCAACACTGTTTTTTAAATCATCATCAAAAGGCACCCTAAAGTTATTTGATGGTGATTCTTTCAATATTTCCTCTTCGATAATTTCCTGTGGACTACTAAGAGTTTCTTCGTAACGGTTATTTGTAATCGGTATATGTGGATTTCCCAATTTAGTAGGAAATACTTGAATACTATCTACGTTATTGGGAGATATGTAATCAATGTTTCTTATGAATTGTTGAGGATTGATGAGGTTTTCATTCAGGTGCCATCTTTTATTGGATAGTTCGTGAGCTTTCGTTGGAGAATCGTCGTATAGTACTCTGGAGCTTTTTGTAAGTAAATGAGCATATAAACGTCCATTGTCAAGGGTAGTACCAAGTACTTGAGTGGCGTACTCCGTGGTTACTCCCTCTTGTATGAAAGTTCGAGCAGTTGAGGTGATAAGGCCTAGGTCTGGTTTGACACTGAGAAACCTTCCGAAAGAAGACCTTCCACGACTGTCGACCAGTAGTACAGTGGTGAGATCTATAGGAAAGGAGGGAAAAAGTCAGTTTTCACAATAGATGGATCAATATACATATTCTTATACAAATGGACCCTTTGCCAGAATAAGTTCATTGTTAGTAGCACAATGCCTTCTACATTGAAATTATTGTTTGCCCCCATGAAATATCAATTTTCGTCTCCATCTCGAAATTCTGTCGACGGCACATTTTATGTGTTTCTTAAAAAATAAAATATAAATCTATTTAGCAGTTGTGATTGTAATATTTCTCATCTAATCTCTCTCATGGAAGGTTGAGATGAGATCATCATCAAAACTGCAGACAGAACAATGAACATCTTTATTTCTGAAGTGTTTTGAAGTTCATTCTTGTAAATGAAATTACTTCCAATTATAGTATCTATATGGAAAATGGAACACTTCTAAAAAGTGAAACTTTTTAATAAAATTTGTAAACTATCCGCAAAATATATCTTCAGATACAAACTATAAGGAAAAGTGATGATCGATTCTGTCGAATGGAATTTTATGTCAATTCTTTTTTTATTCATTGCTCGGTGTAGCCTTTCTTTTAAATGGCATCTGGTCATATGAAGGTTTGGTGTACGAAATGAACCAAAAATACGTTTTGTTCTTTGTATAATTACTGTTCTTAAATAGTTCTGATCGGATCGGATCGGATTCGGATCGGGAAAAAAAAACAAAAAGGTTCTAGAACGATACCGTAACTATACTTAGTGAACCAAAACAAATTTTAATGACTGCGCATGATCGAACTGTACCGAACCGGGAATCAAAACATACCCGTTCACAATAAATGAAAATTATAAATGATTTAAAACAAAAAACTGCACAATATGGAAGAATTATTAATAAAATTATAACAATCAGTGGCAGAACTGAAGAGTTTTAGTTCATGTTAGCATCATATCCTGATAATGTCAACTGAACAATTACGGACTGTGTCCCCATTATGAAAAAATATATCTACAAAAAATATTTCAAATAACTATAGACTAATTTTTCATATATAGTCAGTGGGCATACTTGAAGACTGGATATAAATCAAATCTAAAGGAACAATTCGTTCAGGCCAGTCTCAACTCCCTGCAGTGTAGGTTAATGGTTCACTATTAGTGAAAAATAATGGATAAAAAGGGCCGGACCGGCATATCGGGCGATCGCCAGTTCGATTGAACAGTTCATGAGCCAGTGTGTTCGATAAACATCTGTCTCTAAATAACACATATCTTTATTGCAGGTCATAACGGGAACATTCATTAAGGATTTCATAGAAACCAAATTTCTAGCTAAAACTTGAAATATCGGATTCAAACCTACACTCAGTATTGAAAAATCATGTTTTTTAAACACGGATTCTTTCCGGCAATCAAAGACCATGCGGTTTATTGAAATCTCGACTCCATTGAAATCACTGCTCCTTTTTCCTGTAAACCCAAGTTCAACGTTTCCGCGATATATGGTTATTTATTATTTATTTTTTTAGTTTAGAACTACAATCTAGAAGCTTATGGTGTCTGTAAATATTGAATTGCATAATATTCATATTAATTAATATTCAATATTAAAACGGTAAGTGTGGTAATTTGCAATTATGTTTACTTTGTATAGTTTTATAATTGGTGTGATTGTGCAAATAAACATTACTTAGATTTCAAATGTTGAATGACAAAAAAGTTGGGTATGAAAGCATCTTTCATTTCTTTTTTAGAGATAACAAGAAATATTTATCAGATCAGTTATGGGTGGTAGAAGTTCGAGGAAACTAAAAATAGGAGTCGAAAAAGAAAGGCAGAAAAAATGAGACACTCAAGTGGCTCAGTTGGAATAAATACCGTCTGCATAACTTCAAACAGTTAAGAATGTATAGAACATCCAAGTGATGATGAGTACGAGTGCATACAAGAAATATTTGATCGACATACTACTTTTGATTACATTGTGAAAAATAATTCCTTTGAATATTTTGATGAAAAGTTTGTTTGAAGGTAGTTGACAATGTTTCATGGTGCATTTCATGGTACATATCAAGCAAAAAAACTGAAATTACAATGGAATAATATACCAGCAACAATTGGAAAACGAACAATTGACAAGAAATGAAAATTAAAATATTTCAACACAAGTTACTTCACGACGTTTCGATTGTTAGTAACCACAATAGACTAGACTTATTCCTCCGAGAGCTGACTATTCATAGGTCATCTGAGTGCTTTCACTTATTCCCTCTTTCCGTTTCATAGGTTTTAGAGGGAGCTGACCATTTGGCGAGAGTTGGCCGTTTTCCGCTTGATTATAGGTTGCGTATTTCTACGCAAGCTTGGCTAATTGCATTG